>JAHWFO010004242.1:19805-38481 GCA_023313115.1 Rhysida immarginata
AGATACGTCTTCATGGTGTCTTGAAGTTCTTTGTTGTACGGATATGCTGTCCTCCCAGACCTTTCTTCAGCTCTCAAAAAACATGAAAGTCACTCGGTGCCAGGTCTGGGCTATATACCAAACACTTCCCATTGAAATTGATCAAGAAGCTTTTGGGTTACCACTGCAGTATGCGGTCCTGCGTTGTCACAAATCAAAACAACTCCAGAAGATAGCATTGCTCTTCTTTCAAGAAGACGCCATGGAGACCTATTTCAACATGCTGGCAGCAAGCTTCTATGAAGAGGGTATTGGTAAACTCGTCCACCAGTATGTAAAATGTCTCAATCTTTACAGTGACTAGGTCAAAAAATGACTTTGATTATACTTGACTACTGGTAATAAAATCATTTTGCTGTTCACATTTGCCTTTAGTTTATGCCCCATTAGAGGTTGAAAATTGTAATTAGTTGTATTGCCGATAATGGTAGAAAAAATTTTTTTTTAAATTTATAAATCCTTTCACTTCTGTAATTAAATGATAAGAGCAGTTTAGCAGTTTATTATGCAAGCTCTTCACAAGATGCCAAACGGCCCTTTTCATCTATCGCTATATCTGTCTCCTTCTGAACCATGGATTTCCCCCATCCCATGATCTATGATTCCCAAGAATTTTTTTTATAATCTCCTTGATATTTGCAGAAACCTTAAGACGCGGCTGGGGGGGGGGGGCGTTAGAAAATTTTGCTTATACTGAGGGGGCGTCCATAGAAATAAGTTTGAGAAACACTGAATTAGAGGATCGAGTTTTGGAAAGGTTTAACCGAAATCCATCGACAAGTACTCGTGCGGTCGGAGCTGCTTTGACTACTAGTCATACCACTGTAAGGAACATTTTACATGACAACCTGCAATATCCGTTCAAGCTTCGAAAGGTGCAGGAATTATGTCCCAATGATCATGGTCCCCGGCGTGCTTTCTCGGAATGGTTTATGCAGCAACAGAATAGGATTCCAGACTTTCCTTCCATGGTTTTGTGGACAGATGAGGCAACGTTTACGCGAGAGGGAATGTTCAATAGCTACAATAGTCATCTGTGGTCTCATGTCAACCCATGTGCAAAACAGTTTTCAGCATATTTTTTCGTTGAATATTTGGGCTGGCATGATTCACAATGTCCTGATTGGGCCATATCTCCCACCATGCCGTCTTAACGGGCAAACATACCTTGGTTTCCTGAAGGAGGAGCTCCCTGGTCTTCTTGAAAATGTTCCACTAATGAGCAGACATTTGATGTGGTTTCAACAGGACGGCGCACCTTGGCATTACACAAGAGCAGTTAGAGATTACTTACCTAAATGAGACATATCCTGGTCGTTGGATTGGTCGTGGCGGACCAGTTGCTTGGCCACCGAGATCGCCAGATCTCACACCGATGGATTTTGTTTTATGGGGAAGCAGAAAATCAATGGTGTACTTCGAACCCGTAGATACCGAAGAAGAATTGGCGGCTCGTGTTGTCGACATGAGCGACCGTGCAAATCAACTGTTTCCACGCGTACATCAATCCATGATAAGGCGTTGCGAATTGTGCTATGAAGCAAATGGCGGTCATTTCGAACAATTACTTTAAAAGTTATTACAGTAGATTGCTTGTGTTAATTGTTAAAAATAAAATAATCTAGGCCTACCAACGCACGGTAGAAATGTGCAGCAAACACAAGCAGCTTTCCACCGAAAGCTTTCAATGCTTTTATAATCATCAAGAGAAATAAAACGACGTTGTGTTTGTAAAAGGGTGGTTTTCGCCTTTTCTGGAAGTCCAAAGGGAAGTGGGGGTGGGGGTTGGGATGTCAGGGGTTAGAAATATGCGGAGACCTGAGGGTTGTCGAACCAACTGTTCCGAGGTCAAAGAAGTCAGAAAGGCTTATCTAAGCAGAGCAACATGCCTGGCCAATGCCACCGACACTTGAGGATGCAACGAATCAATAGTGATGGTTCAAATGGAGGTGGGTGGATGGTTTGTGGCGGAGATTTTAAAGTCCACCCCTTTTCATGCACTTTGATTTATTTCAACTTTTAAAGAGAAATAAAGCAATATCTACGAGTTTTATTTAATTTAAAAATTTTAAAACTTTCGTAATCCTAAAATTTATGTTCGACTCAAATTTAAGAAAACGTAACGTGATTCCGAAATGGGGAACGCCTCGTAATAGAGTTGGGTACCAGATGCAGATGTCATAGCCTGTTTCATTGCATTCCCACATATTAGTATCCGGGAATTTGGAATGGCATCATTATTGGACCAGCATCAAAATCTAAATAGCATTTGTTAAATTGAGTTTCTGAATCGGCATATGATCTACCATTAGCAGAAAGAAGGATTGTATGGTTTCAGCATGACGATGCACTAGCATCTGATCTACTGACAGCAACTTTTGGAAACAACTGGATTAGACAGTTCGGCTCAGTTAGGTGGCCTCCAAGATCACCAGATTTATTTCTTCTTGGTTTCTTTTTGTGGGGTTATCTGTTTAAGTCTTTCCACATTCAAATGGCATTGAGCTTCAACCTAGGATCCATGATTCCTGTGCTGTAGTCAGAAATGAAACTACACTGATTGGAAAAAAGTAATTGGACACCTCGCACAGTGCGTTTATTTGCTTTTATTGAGGAATCTCCCGCCAAATATCCCGTACAGCCATCCACAGTTCAGGTAGTGTTTTGGGGAGTGGGCTACTACCCCTCAACCGACGCTCGACTTCATCCCACAAATGTTCGATGGGATTCAGGTCGAGGCTCTGGGCTGGCCACTGCATGCGTTCAACATTATTATCGGCATACCATTGAAGGGTAGGAGCTGCAACATGTGACCTGGCATTTGTCGTTTTGGTATAGGCATGGCTCTAGCCCGTAGGTTTGCCAAAGGGTTGGGAGAACGGAATTGTCCAGGATGGTAGTGTAGTCCGTAGCCATCATGGTGCCTTTGTGACGTTCCGGTTAAATGGAAGTCACGTATGTCCGATGAAGGGGGAGGAAGTAGTTCTGTTAGCAATTTTAGAGAGAAGTTCGTTAGTGTTCTGAATTATTCGTTTGTTTTTTTATTTGTATGCGTGTTTTGAGCTAGTTTATAGGCGTTTGTCGTGTACTATATGGTTGAAACGTAAATGCGTATGACACAGAGTGTTGTGAATCTTAATTGTTGTGTGGTTCTTTGTTGGCGATCGTTGTCAATGCTCTGTTGGAGGGGCAATTGTTAGCTGCGTTTCTGAGATGATGTCTCAGCCTCCGGCAGAGTATTGTTGCAGTCGACTTCTAAGAAATTGTAATACGTCACTGGCTTGTTGTTTTTGTTTGTTAAAGAGATTCTTTCTCGGAGCGATATAGGCGTACTCTATGCGCTGAGTTGAATGTCGACCTCCTGTTCGAAAACGGCTAAGTAGAAATTATGCCATAATGTTCTCGTTATTAATTTTACATGTTCCTTTTATCTTGTGCGACCATGAGTCAGCTTCGATATTGGCGAATATCGTCGGATGAGATGTTCGATGCACTGGGAAGTGAATTATAGCGGAGCCATGAAAAGATAGCTACAACTATATGCAATCGGAAGTGGAGTTTCGAAATGAAATGCGGCGATAAGCGATCACACAAGGACTGTAATTCAGAAAAGTGAAGAAAACTGGTGAGTGATGATTTTTGTTTAACTTTCCGGCCCTAGGAACGACCTTTCGAACTAAAAAAAAAACAGTTTAGAGTTTAGTGGTGTCATTGGTCCTCCCGCCGTTGGCATCTACAAAAGTGAACTCTTCTCGGCCTTGTTTCTACGCCAAGTACGGTGGCATCACTCCCATGAACTTTTCGCGAAGCTGTTTTGAATTTTTGTGTACATTAGTTACCGTCCTAGTCTAAGATTAGAATGCTTGTAATGTCTAGCTAAGCACCTTGCCGTGATCTAGAGTATAGCAGCGGAATATGGGAATCTATGAAAATGAGATGCATGGATAGTTAGTATTACTGACTTGGCGTTCTCGTGCAAGTGTTATAAAACACCCACGAACTTCGTCAGAGCTCCAGGCTTGCCACTGGCTATCATGACTAGAACCTCCGTGCTTGCCACGAGGGGTCTCTGCACCTCCCCCCTGGTAGTCAATGTAAGGAGGCGCACGACGCCTGTGAGCGTAAATACATAGACAATATTTGATTCGGGAGCACGGGAGAGTTCATAAGAGTCATTTCAGTCAAGCTAATGCTCTCCCTCCCTTGTTTTCAGAATTATAAATTCCCTCCTGCTACTTAGATATAGAACACGGGCAGGAGTGCCGGTATCAGTGTGCATCAGTACCGCCTTTGCATGTGTAAGTGTTTATTAGTATAGCATGATACAGGATATCTATAGGGGCCCAGAGATTAATAGCTTATTGAAATTTTAGTTATAAGGTATCTTGTAATAGACCTTGTGAAATATTGCGCAGGAATAAACTAAATGTGCTTTAACCGAATATCACAGTGTCAGGCTGTACCTCATTTCAATTTTGGGTCTCGAACCTTAGCGTCCTTTCACCTCAAAACCTATCGCTAAACGCGGGGTGATTCTAGCATTTTATTGCGGGGGTGGGGGGAACGCATCACATTCCACCTTCACTACCGGGCCTACGCCATACCACGAAAAACAGCCCCACACCATAATTCCTCCTCCGCCGAGCTTCACTGTTGGGATTATACACTCAGGAAGGAGCCATTCTCCAGGTAAACGCCATACCCAACTCTGCTATCCGATCGAAACAATGTGAAGCGAGATTCATCGCTGCAGAGAACACGTTTCCAGTCCTCAACGGTCCAATCTTTGCGGTCCCTGGCGTCTGTCGTCGGTGTCCAAACAAAAGCGGGCGCCATTCCATTCGCCAGCCCACTCGTTCACGACACCATTGCAGTCGTATCGCGCGGTGCTCAGGTGTCAAAGGAAGACACAACAATGGACGCCTGGCAGACATTGTCGCTATTGCCACTGGAGCAGTACCGGGAATAGTGATGTTGTCGCGCAGTTGCCGCAGGGTGATGGTTCTCTCCGCTAGCGCTGTTTGCAGTATTCGCCTCTCGGTACGAGCTGACGTGCTTCTCTGAGGCCCAGAGCCTGGTCTTATGGCATGTGTGTCTTCCTCTCGCCATTGCCTCCAACATCGGCATCCAACAAGATGGGTAAGGGCATCCAAAAAGGGATGATAATAGGCTATCGCAGCAAGGGAGGCACCATCTCCGAAACGGCGCGATTTGTGAACTGTTCACGGTCCGCTGTAGTGAAGGTGTACAAAGAGTGGACAGCAGGGACAGAAATCGCGTTCCAACGCCATCACTGTAAAGGGTCACGATCCATCGACCAATGGGGTGACCGGTGCCTACGACGACTCGTAAAAGGTGACAGGAGAGCCACAGTCCATAAACTGACCACCAGATTCAACGGTGATGCCAACAGACGTGTATCCGACATTACCGTTGAACGCACCCTGCTACGGATGAGCCTGCAAAGTCGACGCATGGTTTCTGCCCCATGTTTGATCAGGGGTTATCATCAACGACGCCTAGAATTTGCACGTGAGCACCGCCATTTGGCCACATACAAGTGGGCTAAGGTCGCCTTCTCCGACGAGTCAAGATTTCTGCTCCATAAGATTGACGGGCGATGGCGCGTGTGTCGTGAACGCCATGAAAAGAGACTGCAGGAGGCTATTGTGGGCCGGAAATAGGCTGGTGGCGGTAGTGGCATGTGTGTGGGATCTTCTGTTGGGAGCAGTTAGGTCCACTGATTCGTCTAGAGGGCAATTTGATTAGTCAGTCGTAGCGGACGAAGTGCACCCGTACATGCTTACGATATTCCCCAATGGGATGGTGTGTTCCAGCAGGACAATGCACCCTGCCACAAGGCACGTCTCCTTCTAGATTGGTTCGAGGAACACTACTGACTTTCGAGTGCTCCCTTGACCCGCTAATTGGCCGGATACCAATCCAATCGAAGATATGTGGGAGCACCTTGATCGCCTTGTACGGCAGCTGGACCCTCCACCTATGATTCTCGAAGCTCTGTGGACAGCGCTTCAAGCGGAATGGACTGCCATACCATCGGACACATACCGCGCACTTCTTGCGTCCATGCCACGACGCCTAGCAGCAGTTATAGCGGCGAAGGTTGGCTACTCCCATTACTAAGCGGGTGGTCATAATTCAGTGATATGACAGTGTATTGTCATGAAGTAACAGGTAATCACAAAAGTTCTTGCCATTTTTATGTTGCCATAAAAGGAAGTGATAGAAGTTATGCAAATGAGTGTACAGTGTGATCCAAAATCTGTCGGGGGGGGGGGACATGAAGGTTAGCCTGTATAAATACAGCGCTGTTGGACATTCATATCAATCGCGTCTCGTGCAGAAGTGAAGACAAATGGAGGTATCGAAGGAGATGGTTAAGTGTTGTTTGCTTTATGACTTCAAGGTGGGCTTGTCAGAAGCAGCATGGAGTTGCCGAACGTGTCTTGCGTTTGGGGATACAGCTGTGAATGAACTCATCGCAAGGCATTGGTTCCAGAAATTCAGGTCGGGAAATTTTCCTATTCTGAAGAACCCCCGCAGTGGTCGACCAGAAGCCTTTGATGACCAGGTCCTGAAAAAGGCCATCAGCTTAACATGTGATGAAGTTGCCAGAGGGTATCAGGTTTCTGATGAAACAGACGTCACCTGCACAGCCTAGGAAAGACGTACAAGTTGAGCAAATGGGCACCCTACACGTTGTCGGAATCCAACAAGGATCAACGAGTCGTTGCTTTTTCGACATGGTAACACGCCTAAGCGTTCCAAACATTGGTTGTCACCGTGCCTCGCACCTCAAAGCCTCCTCTATCTGGTGGACCAGACGCCAAATGGTTCACTGCGAGCTGCTATCAACTGGGCAAACCATCACCGGGGAACGTGTGCCAGTTGGAATACTTCCAGCATCTGGAATGTGTGCAACAGGCATTGTAGCAGAAGGAGTACTCAAGTTGCACAAGTGTTATGCTTTGGAGTATTTTACAACCCTAGCGTCAATGAACTTCGGACACCTACAGTATTTTGGATAAGTACAACGAAACTAATTGTAAACAAATGAAAATTACTTTATTGAGTGCACAGAGCTTTAGTACAACTGTCATATAGCATTCGTACACCGTACCGTTTATTGCACATTACCACTGAGTGGCGTCACCACTTCTGCGTTGTTTCTACTGGAATTTTGTCCCACTCTTCGGAAATACACGCCCGCAACTGCTGCAGTGTTCGAGGCTTCCGCTGTCTGACTTTTCGCTTTAAAATGCGCCATATATTTTCAATGGTTGACAGATCTGGGCTGCAGGCAGGCCAGTCAAGCACCCTGACACGCTGCTGTTGTAGCCAAGCCTTGGTGTTCCGAGCAGCATGAGGGCTTCGCGTTGTCCTGCTGAAAGATGCTTGGTCTTCTATTGAACAACTTTTGGCGGGATGGACGCAGATGCTGTTGAAGAATGTTTATATAGGCAGCAGAGTTAATAGTGCCCTCGCAAAAGTGAAGCGATCCTGTCCCGGCTGCACTCATGCAGCCCCACACCGTCAGCGATGCAGGCTTCTGAACTTTCCTCTGGTAACAGTCGGGATGATTACTTTCGTGCTTGGTCCTTAGCACCTTGCGACCGTTGTTGCCATACATCAATGCAAAGGTGGACTCGTCGGACGACAGAACACTATTCCACTGAGCAAGGGTCCACTTTAGATGGGTTACCGGCGACGCTTAGCTTCAGTGCTCATAAATGGCTTCCTCTTTGTAGCGTATAAGTAATAGTTGCATCTTCTGATGTAACGGCGGACTGTGCATTCGGATATGGGTATATGAAAATATTCTCGAGCCCAAACAGTCATTTCACTTATGGCAGCATGCCTGTTTTTCACAATGTAACGTCGAAATACTCGTAGGTCCCTAACATTCAATAATCGCTGCTTGCCTGGTGCAGTCCCTGGTTCTGTTTTCCCGATTTCTCTGAGACGCTTGATGATCCCATTAAGAGTAGAGAGAGAGTGGAACTGATAATTCATGGGCAATAGCTCGCTGGGATTTGTTATTCTGGAACTGCTGTATACACGTTTCTGCTGGCTTACCACGTCCCATGGTTCAAAACAACACGAATACTGTGCTCTGTCGCGTGGACGGTGCTTTTAAAGCCTGATGCAAAGCATTCTGGGCGTTTCTACAGCCTTCAGTAAAGTTCTATATGTTGGCGATCCCTTGTGTACGAAGTTGTTTGAAACCTGTTGACAACGCAATTTTACATAAATTTGATTAAATTATTTCACACCATTAAATCGATTCTAAATCGATGTTGATATTGTTGCATATACTGAGTAAATCTATTTTATTAGCCTGCAATCCTCTGTATGCACTTTTCACTGTGTTTTTAGCCAAATTACTTGGTATCCGAAGTTTACTGACGCTAGGTTTGTAGATTCATCAAAGTCTTTAAATTTAGACTTTCTCGAAGTTTGTCTCTAATTCCAGATAACGAAAGTCATATCTTCTTTCCTTTCTCATCATTTTCGATCGAATGATATATCACATGCCATATGTTGCCGTAGTTCTAAAGACCAAGTGACTGCCACCCCCACAACTCCTACCCCCATGTGACAATTTGGCCCAAACTTCTTAGTAAGGTAGATTTTGCCTAGACGAATCTGCATATCGAATTTCGCTCATATACATACCTAAATATCACATAGATGACTTGGTCCTCTTTAACTCCCACCCCCGTAATTCCGACCCCAGTGGGCCAATCAAAACCTAATTAAACAGTGAATGTACACATGCATCTCAAACGATGCAGAAATTATGAAAGGGACGGACAGACGGATATTGTAAAACCAATAAGTGGCTCCATTCTTCCGCTACTTAATAAAGTGGTGTTTGTGAAAGAAGTTCTTGTTTCGCTTTGCTTAAGAGTTTAGGCAAACATGTTTTTAATGGGAAATAGGCTCATGAGGGTTCTTAGCGATCGATATGGTGTGTCTATATGAACACTTTGAGAAGAAGAGCCGCACTGGGCATTCGTTCTCTCGTGTAAAGCTTGTAACTGAGTTCTCGTTTGTTCTGACTTTGGGAAGGAAAGAGTTCCATAAACAAAATTATAAATCATAAAATCGCCCAGTTATGCATATACAGAGTGTTTTTGAATTGAGTACAGATTTTTTGGGAGATGATAGAAGAGTTCCTTAGAAGTATGTTTGGTCATATGAACATGGGGTCCCCGCAGCTCCATTTACTTCCAATACTGCATTGAACAATCAAATGACACCGGGACAACTGCAGTGTGCGTTGGTAGGCCTAGATTATTTTCTTTTTAACAATTAACACAAGCAATCTACTGTAATAACTTTTTAAGTAATTGTTCGAAATGACCGCCATTTGCTTCATAGCACAATTCGCAACGCCTTATCATGGATTGATGTACGCGTGGAAACAGTTGATTTGCACGGTCGCTGATGTCACCTGATGCCGCACAACACGAGCCGCCAATTCTTCTTCGGTATCTACGGGTTCGAAGTACACCATTGATTTTATGCTTCCCCATAAAAAAAAATCCATCGGTGTGAGATCTGGCGATCTCGGTGGCCAAGCAACTGGTCCGCCACGACCAATCCAACGACCAGGATATGTCTCATTTAGGTAATCTCTAACTGCTCTTGTGTAATGCGAAGGTGCGCCGTCCTGTTGAAACCACATCAAACGTCTGGTCATTAGTGGAACATCTTCAAGAAGACCAGGGAGCTCCTCCTTCAGGAAACCAAGGTATGTTTGCCCGTTAAGACGGCATCGTAGGAGATATGGCCCAATCAGGACATTGTGAATCATGCCAGTCCAAATGTTCAACGAAGAACGATGCTGAAAACCGTTAACAGGTGTTGCCTATTGTAGCTATTGAACATTCCCTCTCGCGTCCCGGTGTCATTTGATTGTTCAATGCGGTATTGTAAGTAAACGGAGCTGCGGGGACCCCATGTTCATGCGGGCACAACAGTATTTTGGGTGGTAACATTTTTGGCAATAAGCACAAAGTCACTTGACACATTTCTCCTATCGCGGCACCTCGTTCATTGAACTCCCTTTTCTGGTTGTAGAGCCACCTGTTCACGACGGATTTAACCCATTCATCTGAATCAATACGTTGGCTTCCTTTGAATTTCTTCATTGGTCCGCATAGATATAAATAACCAGATTGTGCGAGGTTTGGACTATAGAGTGGATGCTTGAACACCTCTCAGCAAATTCTTCAATTTTTTGTAGTGAAGATTTTCTCGGCCCTCTTCGAAGAATCTGCAACACCTGAAGATGTTGCTACGGTTCAGACAATCAGTATCATACACGTCCAACATTTCCCTGAGGGTGACACTCGGATTTTTTTTTTCGTGAACCACCTGGCTGTTCGTTGCAAGTTGACGATACTAGCATACGCGTCATCGTTACTCAGTAGTTATCGGCCCTTCCGCTAGGGCGACAGCTGATCAAGCCGTTTCTGTCTGTAGCTAAAGATTTAAACTACCAAGTTAGGTCGAATTTGATTTAGTGGTGCCTGTGGTACGAGAGGCGTTCAAATTTAACCTGGACTTTATTTTATACTAGCTGATATACCCGGCGTTGCTCGGGCTCTTGTTTTGATGAAAGTTTCCAATATCTGAATGGGATTATACAGTAAAAATTAATACAATGCTTTCTTAATTGAAGACGTTATGAGTCATAACTTATGACACTCCCGTTTAAACGCGATCCCGCTATTATTTTGTCCACCAGATGGCGAAACATCGAAGTATGCTTTAAATAATCAGATATACAATAGAATTCAACATATAAAGCATAAGTTATCGATGTTTATTTTAAGACACAGCTGATTATACATTTTAAGCTTTTTATTTTAAATAAATGATTCAAAATGATTCATAAATATGTAATAAATGGAGCATAGATTGCTCGTTCGCCATCTACTTCCGGTACATCTTCTGGTTCGCGCCGATATCATTGGAACAGTTACGCCTGTCATAACTTCTTCAATTAAGAACCATGAATTGGACTATCACAGACACCTGAACAGCCATGCTGTCACTAAGTGTCTTAAAGACAACCAAGTAGTCCTTACTTGATGTTTGGTGTTTGCTCCAGTTTAATTTCTTTATTTCTTATTGTGTGTTCATCAAACTTTCTGATGGTTTGTATAGGAGAAATTCACGATCTGTGAACCAGGTGCCCACCTCCCATTGGGCTTTCCTTCTTGACAACTTGGTTCGATAGCCCAATTGATAGACATCGACCATGACAGTCTAGGTTCCTGGTTCGAATTTTTCAAAATGGACCTATAAGAAACCCACATGGACCTATCTGTTCGCTATGCATTTCAAAATGGCTAGAACTATCTTGATAAAGTTTTTCATGGTAATTCCGATGGAGCCTGTTTTAGGTAGGTCATGGTGGTGATATTGCGCTTCATGGAAAGCACACTATAATTCGTTACCCCCCCTCCCTAAAAGAGGTTAATTTGGTTAATTATGCAGTGCCACACCGGTAAATGTGTTACGGTTGTAGTGCAACACCAGCGAATGTGTTAACAAACTGAAAATGAAATTTTATATAAAAGATTTTTTTTTTCAAAATCTCATGTAGACAGTGCTCTTCTCCTTATTTTTAAGGTCATGTGTGGACAGTTTCATCAAGATTGGAATAAAACTGTAGATTTGTATAAGAGACAAATATACATACATACAAACAACCATATATATATATATATATATATATATATATATATATATAGATTCTAAATTGCCAGTTTTGAAAAATGTGAGATTCCATTCAGCCCAGAATACAGATTACATGTTTTAGTCAAACTTAATTTAGACTCGGAAACTGTTTAGACTGCATGATCTGTAACTACAAACACATACACACACACACACACACACACACACACACACACACACACACACACAAGCTATTTCTGAAAGAACTCTCCTTTCTTCTCTACGTATTTTTCCAGCGTTCTGGGAGCATCTGGATACCGGTTCTGCAGAAATATTCAGGCTGATGTCGAAACCACGTCAGGACAGCCTTTTTCACTTCCTCATTGGAACAGAACCTCTGCTCTCCCAACAACTCTTTCAATGAGCTAATATGGTGGTAGTCGCAAGGGGAGTGATCCGGGCTGTATGGAGATAGTCGATGTGATAAGATGTCCCATTTGAGTTCCGTCAGTATGTCCATAGTCAGTTTGGCTGTGTGTGGTCTGGCATTGTCTTGCAGAAAACAAACACCACTGGTAAGGACTTCTGGTCGCTTTTCCTTAGTACCGGCATCAGGGACGTTTTGAAAATGTAACAGTAGTAAGGTGGTTCGACGTTCTTCCAGAAAATCGACTTGAATGATATCACTTTCGTTGCCGACGGTGTTATCTTGAATTTCTTGAGTAAGCTTGCTTTCAGGAGTATGGTGACGAATCCAAGTCTCGTCGGTGTTCACAACACTCCTTAGGAAGCTGTCGCCTTCCATATCCTATCGCGGCAGCAGCGTGGAACACATTTTGTGATCCTTGGAGAGTTGCTTAGGGACCCATCTGGCACAGATCTTGTTGAATTTCAGTTGCTTATCATGGATGATGGTCTCCACATTGCCAGTGCTGATGTTCAGTATTGTTCGTGCGTGCATGCCATCATTGACAGCAGTTGCTGGCCTTGCCTTATGAGGTTCATTGCTTATGAGGTTCTCGCACTCCTTCAAACTTTTGGCATGAAGCGAAGATTGATGAAGCTTTTTGCTTTTTTTTTGGTATATTCTAATTACACTGAAATACACTGAAATCAGATAATGTCTCGTTATTTTTTCTTCTTAAGGTATAGCGTGGGTAGATCTGGTTTCCAATCTTTTTAGCAAAAATAAAAATTTCTTTTGCCTTAGAGATAAATAGCAAAAAAAAAAGTTCAAACAACCAAAAATCAATGTCCAAAGAGTAAAAAAAACTAAAGCAAAGTTTTTATTTCGAGAGTGGCGCAAATTTTCCTTGATGAATTCCCTGTTGTTCTAATCAATTCGTTGCTTTCTTTGCAAACCGATTTTTCTAAACGTTGCGGAATGTTGGTTGCACATTACACCGTAATTAGCTGTGTTAGTCGATGCTAAAGCTTCTTATCAGTGGCGCACTCCTTTAAAGTCTGGGCTTCTTCACTAGTCATCAAGGGGTTATCAGGGAGTCTCACGTGGCGTTTTCTCATTTGTTCACCGTCACCACGTTTAGAGGGCCGACTCCCTCTCCTTTCCCAACGACTTAGTGGCATTTTTAATGACAGTTGCTCGAAGAGATGAGAATTCGACATTTGCCTCCCCCCCCCCCCCCCCTGAGAGGAAGATTGTTTACCAGCATATCTGCAACTGAAGAGAAGTGACGTATACAACATTCTAAAGGAGACTATGCATTTGGCAATATAGTCGGGAAAACGAAATAACGTCATTATAATTTTATTTGTAATTAATTATTTTATTTTTTTCTATTCTTTAAGTTTTTTCTTACTGTTTTGCAGACAGTGATTGTTGAATATACAGGGTGTTTCAAAATTATGTACAATAAATTTAGTGATATATTCTTCAGGTCAAAAGAAGACGAAAATGTTGTATAGCACTTTGTCTGGAAACGATTTGTTTGCGAGTAATCCAATATCATACAGTAGGGTAGTTAGCGGACGATATTTTAGCAGTTCCAGCGTTTCGATCCAACACTAGGTTGAGTGGTTTGTTCGATTTAAACCTACTTTAGGGTTGTTCCATGAGTTGTGTACGGTTGTTTCCATTACTGTACATCCACTAGGAATAGCAATTTCAGAACATTTGCGTGCTTTGACATAAGCATTATGATTTACGTAAAAAAAAGTTATGTACACGTATTCCAGTGCAGAATACACTGACATGCACCTAATGTATGGTCTTGCGGACGGAAATGCTGTGGAAGCAAGAACGCTTTCCGAATAGACGTTTGCCAAATTACCGAACATTTGTATCTGTCGACAGACATTTGAGGGAGCGTGGTTCCTTAGGCCGTCAAACAGGACAAGGGCGGCGCCTGTAGCACATTCTCCGGATGAGGAGGATGTGATAATTGACATCATACATGATGAACCACAGACAAGCACCCATGGTACACATTCCGCACTCATCTGTTTGGCGCATTCTTCACCGTCAACTTTTACATCCATACCACCTGCAACTAATTCAGGCACTGAACCCAACGGACTATCCACACCGACAACGATTTTGCCAATGGATACAACGTCGTCATGCTGCAGATCCTAGTTGTCTCAGGACGAAGCAACCTTCACCCGGACAGGAGTCGTAAATTCTCACAACCAGCACCATTGGGGAGATGCTAACCCGCATGTTACCAGAGCTCGAGCGCATCAAGAGCGTTCCTCCGTGAACATTTGGTGTGGAATTGTCGGAAATAACTTAATTGGCCCTTATGTGTTGCCGCCGCGATTGACTGGGCGAACGTATCTTTTGTTTCTGCAGAATGCATTGCCAGAATTACTGGAAGATGTTCCTCTTTTGATAAGATCTAACGTGTGGTGGATAGGTCGAGGTGGACCGGTAGCCTGGCCTGCAAGATCACCCGACCTTAATCCCTTGGACTTTTTTCTGTGGGGTCATGTGTAAACGATCGTCTACAGCACAGAAGTTCCTAACGTTATGGATCTGCGACAACGAATTGAAAATGCATGCCAAACCGTTCGTAATGCTGGCGACGGACTCTTCCATGACATCAGACGGTCGCTCATGTAACGAGCCGAAGTGTGCGTGCGAGCTGGTGGCGGGCACTTTGAGCAATTCCTGTAATTAGGAGCCACGGGTTTAGTTGGCTGTATCGCGTAAATAAATCGTTTCCAGACAAAGTGCTTGAGAACATTGTCGTCTTCTTTTGACCTAAAGAATATGTCACTAAATTTATTGTACATAACTTTGAAACACCCTGTATATTGTTTTAATAAATGTTAATTAAAAAATTTCCACTGTCTGCAGCTATTTGTCCCTCGCGAATAATTTTCGTGATCACGAGGATGTGTGTCCCACTATTGTTGACGTTCTTTCCGTGGTTACTGTTTTTTTAGTTCAGACAGACCACTTCCAGCTTCTGGCTTGACCAGTCGTCCCTCCTTCTGGTCCTCCACGTCCTTCCTAGCCTGCAGCATGGCGTTCAACTTCTATTTATCATTTTCATTCCAATGCTCTGCAGCAAATTACTCCTACCCTGCCGTTCGATGTTTAGTTTCTTATTAAATTTCTCACACTCCCGCTGCAGCAGCCATGATTCTTTACCGAGCAGCATTGTGTTGCGGGTTTACCCATAAGGTAATAAGGAAATTTCTTTTAATGCTATTTCAACAATAAGGGACGCCATGCTGCACATTTTCAATCTTATTCCCCATTAATAATTACTTATTATTTCGCAGTCTTTCTTTAGACATTAAATGGGAATTTTGAAATTTCTTTTCCTTATTCTTTAGAAGGAATTGGTCTGTCTCGATTTTTTTTATATTTAATCTCAATTCGCTCAATGTAGCGATTAATATTTCTCGTTACAGTGTTTTGCTGTATTTAACGTACATTTAAGTATTTCTTTATTTTATTCCGAGGAATATTTTCTTTTGTAGTTGAGATCGCAATGCCTATTCCTCAATTGTATAGAACATTCTTTTGTACAGAATTTTTGTTTTTTATAACTAAATATCGCAATTTTTAAACCAAAATAAAAGTCTTTTAACGAGCCACGTTTACTCTTAAGTTTTGGGGTTCTTTCTTTTAAAGTACCGCCCATTAAATTCTATTTATTTTGCTTCCCCCTCAGAACATAATTTTAATCATAATAGACCTTAATTGCCGGATTAATGATTCAGTAACAATAACCCTAATTATCGCGTAACGAAATTTGAAGCTGATGTTTGCTTTGAAAACAAGTCATTCTTAAAATCTCATTTGTAATTGGTTCCATTAAATAACAAGAATTGTATTACCGCCGTAGTGGTTAAAGGGAGCACATTTAGATATGACGCCTGCAGGTTAAAGCAGACCCTGCGCGCCATCCGCAATGACATCGGCAACCCTTCAAATTGGCAAACAGCGCAGTAGTGTTCTTTGGACAGCAATGCCTGGCTGTCAATCGGTGTTCCAATTCGTCCCATAGGTGTTCAATGGAGTTGATGTTTGGACTTTCGGCTGTTTCCTCACATACATTGCCTGAAACCAGGTGTTAATAACTTCCGTTGAATGACAGGAAGCAGTGTCGTGCTGAAACAGATATGGGATGCCAAGCCACAGTATTTAACTCTAGCAGCGCGACTACAGGGCCGGGGCACAATAATATGACCACCTCTTCTCGAACTCGTTGGAACGTCCCATGGTGTATGCAGATGAAAAAACATTGCATATGATTAAAAGCTGGCAACATGTAGTAGCATCCGTTAACACAGCAATTGTCGCCGTCATGGGCTGAGCAAGTGACCTGTCGGACCTCCAAAAGGGGATGATCATTGGCTATCGGGCCATGGGGGGCAGCATTTCAGAAACTGCCACCTTTCTGAACTGCTCTAGGGCTGCCGTTGTGAAGGTGTACCGCGACTGGACGAACCTGACAGTTACAAGTAACCGAAGAGGTAACTGTGGGGCCCCACGCGTCATTGATCTAACTAGTTCCAATCGGCTTGCCAGTGTTGAGCAACTGACACAGAAAATGAACAGTGGGGCCACTACGCGTGTCAGCACCTAGACAGTGCAACGATCTCTCTTGAAGTGGGGGCTCCGGAGCAGGCGTATGGTAACAGCGCCCATGTTGACGCCTGCGCATCGCCGAAAACGCATCCAATTCGCAATGGACTGTCGCCATTGGACATCGGTCGAGTGGCAAAGGGTTGCTTTCTCTGACGAGTAGCGGTTTCTGGTGAACAGAGTGGACGGACGATGGAGAATTCGCCGGGAAGCATCTGAGAACAGGCATCCCGACACCATCGTTGGCAGATGACAGGCTGGTGGGGGAAGTGTGACTGTTTGGGGAAAGTTTTCGTGGTATGGTCTGAGTCCACTGATTCCGCTGGAGGGTACACTGAATGCTGTTCGTTACCTGACACTCGTCGCAGACCAGGTACACTCCTTCGTGTCGACAGTGTTTCCTCAGTGTGATGGCACCTTTCAACAGGACAATGCTCCCTGCCATACTGCCAAAATTGTCCACGACTGGCTCGAGGAGCATGAGGATGAATTCAAGCTACTCCCATGACCACGAAACTTCCCGGACCTCAACCCCATTGAACATTTGTGGGACCATCTCGATCGCCATGTCCGCAAGCTGGAACCTGAACCACGCACGGTGATGGAATTACGGGATGCACTGATCGCCGAATGGTCCCAGATACCTGCAACCTTCTTCCGAGGACTTATTGGCTCTCTGCCACGTCGACTAGCTGCTATGCTTGCCTGCTAGTATCCAGTGGTCATATTAATGTGTCCCGACCCTGTATATTGGTTTACTCGGGTACATTCAGGTGGTACCCAAAATTTCCCGAAATGTACCTCTATAAAATACGGAACTTACCCGATCTTGTAAGTCCATCTACAGATCGCTTCCAGCTTCTGAAAGCACTCCTGGAAGTTCCAGGTTGGAGCAATTCCAATTTTCGAAAGCGGTAGAAATCGCAGGGTGCCAGTGCACAATGTCTATACAGGGTGAGTACAAAAGTCTGACCCCCCCCCCCCCTGTTATTTTTTGAACCCAAGCAGATATGTCAATTTTGATGAATCCAATGAATAGGAAGTTGTCGGTGGCCTATCCCATGGTGCACTTTTCATTATCCCAAATATGCAAATTAGGACACAATCAAAATTTATCTCAAAAACCGTAAGAGATAGAGAAAAAAAAACCCAATTGCAAACTTGTTCAGCATAAAAAAACGAACAAAACAAAAAAAAATCATCCAAAACGGACCAACCATTCACCCGCAATCACGTAGTGAACTGTTTGTAGCTTACAAACAGTCACACTGCACAAACAAGTTACTTCAAACAGTTTAAAAAAAAGTTAATCAACAAAATGCTCGATGTGACGACCGTGGGCATCATAACACAATTGGGCACGGAACCTAACTGACGCCAAAACATCGGCAAGCATGGCTGGTGTCACTCCTCGGCACGCTTCCTGGATTCGTTGAACTAGGAAAAGTCAAGTGGTGTAAAATCAGGGTAGCGGGGTGGCCAACGAACTGGTCCTCCTCGGCCAATCCATTGTTGTCCAAACATCTCACTTACGGCCGGTTGCAACAATGTCAGTTAAAACGACCCTAACTTTCGGTTAGTTAACGATCGGTTAAGTCCTTTAACCGGGAAATGTTGCATCAAGCCTAGTTAAGTCTCAGTTAGCTAACTGGATGTAATTTGAGTAACGAGGACTGTGATTGGTTCGTTTTGCTCCAATTCAACTTCCGGTCAACATGGCTGATTGTTTTCAATTAGCTGTTTAATAACTACATTATCCAAATAGGGTATCAATTTAGCTGTTTGATAATTAGTTTATCCAAATTGCTGTTTGAAAATTAGCTTATCCAACTAGTTATCCAATTAACATATCCATTTAAC
>JAHWFO010004243.1:0-18088 GCA_023313115.1 Rhysida immarginata
GGTTAGTCCTTCTCTATAGTCTGTTTACAGAAGAATGGTGGGTTTCATATGCAAATAAAATACCGATTTCTCGCCCTGCACTTGCATCATTAGGAAGAGCAACTGTCCAAATTTGAGATGCATGGAAGTATGTACATTGGAGGAAGTACAATGTAAACATTCCTAATTATATGGCACACATAAACGACAATCAAATTCTTTCCATATATGAGGCAGTATGTACGGCGTAACGTGCACGTGTTAGCCGACCACGAAGATCTTGAAGGGACGTGGGTAATGATATTAAGCAGGACCTGGCTTTTCAAGACCTGTACTGCAGGCGACTATTTAGTCCTCTTTTCCACTTATTTGGGGCGCCCATTCGGCTTTGCAGGCAGACGCCACCCAGCCCTGTGCCGAGCCTCGTAGACGGTGTCTTTAACGAATCCCCAAAGGAAATAATCGCATGGCGCAAGATCCGGCGAACGGGGAGGGCACGAGAGATGGTTGTCGTCGTCATTTGTAGTGAGGCCAATCAACCGCTGTGGATGAACAGCCTGAGACCTGAAGTCACTTTTGTAACGGTTGTTTTCTTCATGTGGATCTCACCCCCTTCTCAACGTCTTTTGTCTCTTTCATTCAGTTGATAAAGTCTAACACGCTTAAGCTCTCAGACATGTCCTCGGAAACTGCTTATGCCATCATAACCTTTGATACTGTATCTCGCGACACTGCAAATAAATTGGCAACTTCAGTGACAGAGTAACCAGCTAAGCGGACCGCAACAATTTGCCCTCTTTGAATTTCATAAAATATGAATCAATATTACTAGAAGCGCACGCTACGAGACTTCCCACATGTTAGCTACGTGTCTTATCCTACATAATTTCTGTTTGCATGTAAATTTCACCCTTGCAAATAATCATGCAGATCTTCCATATTTTGTCCAGCTCTCTTATAAACTGTATCTAATAAAATGGGGGCACCCCATTGTATATACTAATGATGGACGTTTTTAATTTTTATATTTTTTGAATGTTTCTTATATATTTCTTGTTTGCAATTCAATTGAGAGTGAAAAAAAATGAAATTTAAATTTTTAAACACTAAAAATGAAAGAACTATTCAAAGCTAATTTTCTTAATAAATGGATTGAGTATTTTATACATCACAATTCTTAGTCCAAATCCATATATAAAATTTTTGCAGTTACTCTTTTCTTCATTATGGCTGTAAAAAATTAATTCGACAAGAGAAAGAAAGAAAGAAAGAGAGGGAGAGAGATGCTACTTTCAGTTTTTCTATTTTTTTTTGTTCGTCAGCTTTCTTTAAACTTATAAAAAAACCCAAGAAGAGTCAATAAAACTGGAGGAATGGGAGAGAAATGTTTTCTTTTTTCTCCGAGAACGAAAAGGGGGAATACAAAGTGGCCTGCAGCTCGGCAACCGTTTCTCCGTTCAGAAGCATTGGAAAGGCGGTCGTGGGAGTGACAAAGACTCACATTAACGGGAGTCTTTGGCACCGAACACGAAAGTAATCGGGGTAATCGAGGGTGAACCACATGACATCTAAACGAGCGACTGATAACGAGAAAGAGAAACCGTGCTAAAGAAGAAGACAAAAGAATCTTTCCCATAGGCTGCTAAAGTTGGAGGGGGTAAAAAAATAGCAAGAGAAAATGAAGAACAAGAAAACCGAAATAACCGACAAGTCTCTTGGAAGCAAATGTGTGTGATATCGAGACGGTAGTAGATAAAAAGTTGATTCACTGCGTCAGTTTTTGTATTTTATGCCGCATTTCGTTTTACGATTGAGCACATTTGAACCTGTTTGACGAAGGGACACCTATTAATGTCATTTGAGTTTGTTTTTGTTTTGTTTTTTTTCCTCTTGCTTTTTTAAATTGGTTCTATTTTTGTTGTTGTTTTTTTTTTTGTTTTTTTTTTATGTAAGAGAATTCAAATTAAAAATGCATCAACAGTAACAATTACTTAAACTGTAAAGCTCTAGCGTTTTTTAAATGAAATAAAAGACAGTAATGCATCCTCAATTAAATTTATGATATGGCGCAATAATTTTGGGTATTCCAGCAAAAAAAAAAAAGAAAAGAAAAATGCAAGGAATTAATTAGCCTCATCCGACTTTCTTTACTGATCACTTACAGTTAGGCAGAGATATATTTATACCTTTTCATTAACATAATCAAATATCAAATGATATTTATTTATTTATATTTAAAAAATACAGAAGTAGAATATCAAACTGTTTGACTAAAAAATAATACTCTTTTGCAGGATGGATTTACAATATCAGTTTTCAGAATGAATTCTTGAATGACGTTACTTTCTAATTTAATCATAGGTTCTTTTTCATAATGAATGTACGGATCGCTTCTTAGTGGAAGTATTTGAAAGCCTCTAGGTTTACAAGAGGGGGGGGGGGCAGGTCTGTTAAGTTTGGATTTAACTGAAACTTAAATATATTGTTACGCACCCCTCCCAATATTATATGGCTTAGTAACTCATGCTAATGGGCATTAGTAACTATTTACGAGATATAATTATTTAAAGTTAGTTATGTAGGAAGTTGATGTATATTTACAAATTCGGATAGTGTGACATTCAAGTAGTTAACGTGATCATGTGGGTAAGTCGACAGATTACAATGCTTAAAGGTCCTGGGTTCAAATCCTGCTCCTTTTCCAATTTCATTTAATTTAATTTTTTAAACTTGTTTTAGAACAATTTATACACAGTCCATTCACATTAATGTGACCACCGCCTACGTTCAACATCAGCGGAAAATGGTTACGTCCAGAAGGTACGTACCAGTATCAGACGTGAGGGGGGGGTATAGGAAGAGTGTCAGAGGGAAGCAGAAAACATTGTAAATTGTTGGAGTCATGGCGAAACGTAGCGTTTTATCCGACCTCCAAAACGGCGTGATCATCGGCTTCCGAGCCAAGGGCGGCAGTATTTCCGAAACGGCTAGTTTGTGAACTGTTCGCGTGCCGCCGTGGTGAAAGTGTACCGTGCATGGCAGAATGGCAATACCCAAAAGTGTGAGGCACTACGGGCCATAAATGACAGAGGTGAATGACGGCTACGGAGATGCGTGCAAGAGAACATACGTGCAACCGTGGACCAACTGACCTCCCAGATGACCCAGGGGGCTACCCAACGTTTATCCTCAACAATATGGGGTTCCGCAGCAAACGGCTGGTTCGTGCACCAATGCTGACGGCTGTTCACCGGCGACAAAGACTGACATTTGCACGCCAGTACCGCAACTGGACAGCAACAGAGTGGCGAAAGGTGGCTTTTTCCGATGAATCACGGTTTATGCTCCAGAAAACAAACACCCTGCAACACGTGCCGCAAGGGTCCAGGCCGGAGGAGGTAGCATTATGGTCTGGGGAATGTTTTCATGACATTCCCTGGGTGCACTCATCATTGTGGACGGCATCATGGATCAATGGAAGTACCCATCTGTCCTTTCGGACCATGTCCACCCCTACATGCAGATTGTGTTTCCTCAGCACGACGGCATCTTCCAGCAGGACAATGCGACGTGGCATACAGTGCGTCGTGTCCGTGCGTGGTTCGAAGAGCACGAGGATGCGTTTACGGTACTCCCCTGGCCCCAAACTCCCCGGATTTAAACCCCATAGAGCATCTGTGGGATCACCTCGATCGGTTGTTCGCGCCATGGATCCTCTACCGCGCAACCTACGGCAGCTCGCCACAGACTGGAGTCGGTATATATCAGGGGTGGGCATGCTTGAGGTCAATGAGAGCCGCATTCCGGATTTTCATATATTATAAAGAGCCACATTCCGGTTTTTCAGATATTAAAGAGAGCCAGACAATAGTTACATAGTATTAAATACACCATCTCAAATAGCAAAATATTAGTTACTTAGTCAATTTAATAAGATTAAGTGAAAAAGTTTTTGAAAAAAACAGGTTTAAATTTTCAATGGGAGCCACACTTAACTCAACGAAGAGCCGCATGCGGCTCTCGGAACCTCATTTGCCCACGTCTGGTATATATAAAACCTTCCGAAACCTTATTAACTCTCTTCCTGCCCGTCTCGCAGCAGTCCTCGCCGCGAAAGGTGGTTATTGTGTATACTGACAGGTGGTCATATTAATGTGACTGGACTGTGTATATGAAACTAATTATTAAAAAAAACATATTTTTATAATTTTTTGAATATTATATTTCCTTTGAAGAAGGTAACAAATTATTTAATAACTTTTATTTAAAACTTTAAAAAATAAATATTTTGTTACCTTCCTCAAATGAAATATAATATTCAAAAAATTATAAAAATATGTTTTAATAATTAATATTAGTTTCATATATAATTTGTTCAAAAACATGTTTAAAAAAAATTAAACTAAATGAAATTGGGAAAGTAGCAGGATTGAACCCGGGAGCTTTAAGCATTGCAATCTATCGACTTACCCACATAACCATGTTGGCTACTTGAATATCACACTCTCCGAATTTGTAAATATACATCAATAGCCTACATAACTAAATATTTATATCTCGTAAACTAATGCCCATTAGCATGAGTTACTAAGCTATATAATAGTGGGAAGAGTGCGTAACAACATATTTAAATTTCAATTAAATCCAAGCTTAACAGACCTCCCCCCCCCCCCCCCCTTGTTAGATGATATGAATTGACTAAAATACAACATTGCTTCAAGTAAGACAATACTTGGTGCACAGACTGTGAAATATGTACTGAAGAATCATTTTATTTTTAAATCATATATCCATTGACTGAATACTCCATGTGGTATTCGGCAAAGTCAGAATCGTTTAGAGGCCGTTGGAGGTTTAAATTCGGCATCTAATCAGTAACGCCAATTCTCAACTGAAGAGAGATCTGGAAGTTGTGCTGGTCAAGGAATGACTAAATCACCTTGAGCAAGAATGCTGATGTCTGCCGTGTATTATCGTGCGTTGTCTTGCTGAAAAATACACTTACAAGGGAACCCCAGATAGCCTTTTTATGCGCGCAAGCACACCGTGGAAGCGATAGCGTTGCGCGCCAGTGAAGCGCCCCGGAAGTGCGCAGAGTTCAAAAAACATGGCGGAAAGAGGGAAGCGAACTTGTTAGCGGCGATCGCCAAAGAATTGCAGTTAGAGCACTGTTATTAAGCATAAAACCTTAATTTTGCTGTACAATTATTCGTCTCGAAATAATTTATAAGATGAGGTAGGCATCAATGAATACTATTTTTATTTAAAATTATAAAGCACCGCGATACATACCCCCTCACCAACGCAACGTATTACTCGACGTTGCACATGAAGCCAGCCCCGTGTTTGATTACCGAATTATTACCAAAATGAAATAATAAATTAAGGAAATGGTTATTAATTACTCTAGACATTTTTTACTGGAAGGCAATTAGCTAATTGTAATAATACTCTATTTTTAAAACTAAGTTTGTTTAGAAATTTGAGAAGCCATTCAATTGCCATCTGCTGCTGTCTATTTCATCTGAATTGGATTCGTGCTTATTGCTGTGAGTAGTGGAAGAAAGAAGTTCCGTTAAGCGCATTAATACACCGCTTTAACAATGGCTCAAATTTTTTCGTTTTCGTGGTTTATTTTGAAAGAAACAAAAATCCGCACTCTCTTATTTTGCAAGCATCTATAGTAGCTTCAGATGAGTAACACATTTCAATTTGGTGGAAATCTGTGACATACATGTTCGAGGGATTCCCTTGTTAGTATGCCCTGAATGTAGAGTAATGCACCGATACACAGTATCTGATTAACGTATTGCTTGTGCTCTCAACACAGTTATAGCCGCATAACACGTTATGAGAACTAGAGGTGACAGGCTATTGATAGTCGAGAGTATCCCAAACCAAAATTCGATAATCACTGTATGCGCTCAGAATCGTAGAAGAATTAATCGTAGTCGATGATGATCATTGCTGAGAAAGCTGCGAGACACATTGCTAAACAGTATATATTCGTCATGTCAGGTAGTCAGGTAGCTCTATTGCAACACACAATAAGCATGCGACGATGTTTCAATGTTAAATCGCAACCAAAATATCATCACTTTTGGTTCGCCATGTTACCCGTGCGTTGTGACATAAGCAGAAACAATCACTTTTCGCGGCCTTGTGAAACTCTCGAACAAAAAGTTAGCTAAACAGACAAATGCTCCCCTTCTTATCGCACTTTCCATTGACGTCATTGATCTGCAACTAGAAAAATTTGCATAACTTGTTTCTCTACCATGAAATTTGCATGGTACTGTGACAAAATATTCATTTTGTATTAAGCGCCCAATATTTAAATGATATATGTAAATGGTGAATATAATTTACGAATAACACGGAAGATATGTTGTAAATAAAATACAATGAAACGAAATGTTTTTAAGATGTATTTTTCTATGTTAATTTAATTTTTAAAGAAAAAAACCAACTAAATAGAAAACTGTCAATTATACTCGTCCATGAAAATCCACATTCTTTTCACATACGAATCAAACAACTTAAGTGCGTGACAGTGTTCATTTGCGCAATCGACTGAAAGAGGAGGGAAAGCTCATGTGTCAGTGTGATCGATGAAGTTGACCAATTCCTCTTCTATCTTCCTTGGTAATAGCATAAAGTGGATAATTTCCCGACTTCTTATCGTGCAAGCCCTTTACTGACCGAAAGGATTTCTTTTAAGGTCACATGATAACCGAAATTAATGTCCCTAAGATGAATGTGGAGTGAATACCAAGAAGGGATAAGATGGGGAAGGGGAGGAAATAAAAGGTTAAAGAAGATTGGCCCGCTTTTTTATCACTTTCACTTCTTATTAAATTTAAGTTTCCTTTTTTATCTTTTCAGCATATCAACAATAATTAGAGAAATATTGGCATTTCATCTAATTTATCAATGAATCTTCAATTTACTATGAAGCTGAAAACAACGAATACAATTTTTAAACATTATAAATGCAATACGAAGAGATAATACTGAAACTTTGAAGCGGCCTCTGCGTAGTTGAGCTGGGCCTATACAGGGTGTTTTTGAACTCAGTTAACAAACTTCAGCAGCATGCAAATTAGAGCTTGTGATGTAGTGTTGATTCCTTGAACCTTTGGAGTAGTTGTTTTGCTCCTGGAAACTCTTGTACTTGATGGCAGCATACACCAATGAAAAATTTGCAGACATACTTTTTTGTGAATTAAGTAGCCGATAGGAATATATGTGACTAGCCAGGTATTTTTAACTGTTTCCAATCAATGACTCGACGATGTCAGGTATGTTTTACTGTTTGTGGTAGCTCCTTTGAACAGTTACTGTAATCAGTTGGCAATAAAATTGTTAATTAATTAATTGATGATAACTTTTTTCCCTGTAGCAATTTAATGATGAACTTTGGATCATCCATTCTATGGTAAAAAATTGTTCAGTATGCTTTCACCTATCCTATCATCCTGTGAAGTCTGTGCACCGAGTTCTAAAAGACCCTGTATAGTTCGTAAACCAAGTTCATTAAAATAATATAAGGCAAAGGAAATCTTCAAGTATATGCTCCCTTTAGGAAACATACATTACAAACAATATTGTTTCTTGAAATTAAATTAATAATAAGGCACTGTAATTTTTTTATTCGCGCAGTTATACTGTATGTCAACCTTTTTTCAATTTAATTAAAACTTTTAATTTCAATATTTTAAATTAATTAAAACTTTTTAAGCTGATTGCATTTTGTTGTATCACTCTTCTAGCCTACGGACTTCTAGACTAGATCTACTTTTCCCTAAGAAGTTATGTTTAGAGAACTTTAATGAAAGCTTTTACTAAAAAAACTTAGCAGTTTTCTCGTAAAGCTAAAGCCCATATAATTCATTTTAAAGAGGAATTCAAAGGCAACATTAAAATGCAACAACTCATTTCATTTCTCGAGGCTGCATTAGGAAAAGACATCTAAGACCGATACAGCGGATGGCAACTTAGCTTATTCTTATGTGAGCCACTGGCATCATTCGCAAATTATGTAAAGTGAATATTTCAAGTCCTTTGAATGTGCCCCTTTATTTTCGTGTATAAATTTTAAGGTACTCTTTCCCTTTACCCTTTTTAAATATTAGGCTACATAACAGAACATACATTTTATTTTGCCATAGCACAGGAGAATTGTTTATTTCATCTGCTTAAATAATGAAAATAAAACCTTTAACGTTGTTGCTATCGAAATTAGAGATATAAACTAATTATAAATCCACGCCATCAAACAGTGCATATAATTTGGAAAGACAAATGCTCGAGATAGGAAAACAGATGTATTAGCAAGATTAGCAAGAACACTAAAGTTGGATATAAGGTACGTACATAAGCACATCGTTATAAGGAACAATTACCAATATCTGATAATGCAAAAAGATCATGCAATAGCCTACATAGGAGAAAGAAGGAAGAGCAAAAAGGGGACTTTAAAAAATACAAATGTCAGAAAAAGACAATTGAGAAAAAGTCCGTGATTACGTTGGATGAGCCACCGTTTTCGTTATATCTTCGCCATGCCTTTATTTGAAGGGAAAACCTCTTACTACAAAGAACATCTGAGATATGGAACGCCGGATGTTCATTTGTGGTAAGAGGTTTTTTTTTCCTTTTATATTCAGGCAATTCCCTGCCACAGTTCCTTCTTATTTTTTCATCTTCTTTTAAGACCCATAATCCAGATCCTTGATTTTTACACTGTAAGCTTTAGCTCAATAAAATTCTATATTAGAAATCTCCTTTTACAGTAAATAAAAATTTCTGTCGTTTGACCTTACATTCTATGAAACTTTAAAAAAAATGCAGGCTAAAATGGAATTGCAATCATCAACAATAAATTCGTATAGTTTTGCTACAAATCATAAAAATTAACATCGTGCAGAGAGATACTGACTTTAAAAAAAAAATCTACAACTGCATTAAAATATTTTAAAAGTTATAAGTATACGTCTATAAATATTTATATTATCGCATTAATTCAATACTATATCACATTTAAATATATGCTATATTTGCAATTTTCTTCTTTTTAAACAAAAAACGTTAAATTTACCTTTCTATTTCATTTATGTATCATTTCCCAAGCGATCGACGCAAATGGTTAAGGGGTGCTAGCTCGCGTGTGGTAAGAATTTGAATATCATTTAGATGTCTGTCGTGTCACAAAGGGTTCCCATATCGAGAGAAACTTGGAGAGTTTATCTTTCATGTGATATCCGTATTTTGTAAATATACCGATTATACTCATCACAGCTACGTTATCTTTTTGCATCATTCATTTGGAATAACACTGTATATATTACGGTATAGATTTGGAATAAGATTTTTTTGTATATGCATATATAATGTTCATTTTTAATTTTAATTTGTCCTCCTACCCCGGCGATAATCTTTTGTGTACACCCTGTATTTAGAGTTTTTAACTATGTAAATCTTTTGCTTTGGTAATCCGAGCCGATGTAATTTTCTGGATAGTCAATACCATAGTAAACAGCACGTGGTTGTTCCGGCTAATCATCCGCATCATCAGCAGACCCTTAGCTAAGATAACTAATTCCTCGGCTTTATGGATCACCTGGACCCCTAAAAGTACTAAAACGGTAGTGATCAGACATGATAATTATTTTAAAAATGTCTGTCTGGTATGTACAGTCGGCAGCAAAAGTACTTAGCCACCTCCATTAATTTTCCAAAATTGAACATTAATTTTCCCTTTAACAATTCCGGTAAAAAGCTTTTCTTGGTGTGTATTGATTATTACGGGTATGATCATTTTGGTGCACGTGAATTGTTTCTTTTTACCGGAATTGTTAAGGGGAAAATTAATGTTCAATTTTGGAAAATTAATGGAGGTGGCTAAGTACTTTTGCTGCCGACTGTACATGGCTACCAAGAAGTATTAAAAAAAAGAGTAATGGGTCCATAGCATGTTTTTACCCCCCTCATTTTTTGAGATTGACCTTTATGCATAAAATTAAAAAGTAACTTATTTCAAAGGATATGTAAATAAATCCTCCATCGTTTGCGATAAAATCTTATAGAATAGCCAAGGTTTGTGTTTCTCGGTTGCTACCTCGGAGACAATGGTTCAATCCGATAATTTGCTCGAACTCTTTCGAACACGGAAGACCACAAATACAGGTAAGATCGGTCGAATTTAAAATTATTATTTAGAGTTAAAAGTCTGCTAAAAATTGCAACAAGCAAAGAATATTATTGAACTACTTTCTTCGAATAAGGTTAAAAAATAAATATTACAATTTTATTAATTTGAAAAATCCAATGAATAAATTAAACTGAAAAAATAATAATGATAGTAAGAAAACATGACATTTAAAAATACTAAAAATTAACCTTCTCTCCCCAATTCCAGGGAATGTAAGTGCTAAGATTTTAAAAAAGATTTATATATAATTTGAATAGGAGCCCTTCAAAAAACTTTAAATTTAAAAGTGAAATGTTCTTACAAATAATAAAAGTCACATTCCGTAAGCTTCTATCTGGGTTCATATTGAAAAACTTGCAAAACGAGGACTTGAAATTAATTATTCTTGAATAAAAGAAAGTAATAAAGTTGAGATACAGATATATTTAAATAACATTGTGCATGATAATAGTAAAATACTTTTTGAAAAATAATGGATTCTTTCTCTATTGAATCTGTTTTGCAGAAATTTTACAAAATGCTTACGAGCTCAGAAACTATGGATTACTTGCAAAGTTTGAAGAAGTTTAAATATTTAAAGAATTGTCATAGAAAGTTGTGATCCAGCAAAATGCAGCAAAAAAGAGTAAAAATAAACGAGCGAGATTCTCCTGGGCACTTCGAGATCTTTTGAGGGCCGAGTGAGAGCACAAATGAAAGTTGTTTTTTTTTAAGAGTTCCTTTCGTATCATTAATGTAAGAGTGCCCTTCCTGGTTTCATCCTAGCTTTCGGCAATCCTTTACAAATATGCATTTGCTGGCAGCATGTCCTTAAAATGACACGATTACGGTAAAATGGATTGAAGTCACTTTTGAAAGAAATAAACAAATGTTAAAATAGCTTTAAATAATTATCATCTTAAAAAATAAAGCGTTTGAACACATTGATTAGTTTAGTGTAAACTGTATGGGAATTAGTGGCAGTCTCTGGCGAAGTAAATTGTTCATTGACATAAAAAAATTAAAGTTAAGAGATGTTCATAAACAGAACAAAATGATAGTTCAAGCAAGAAAAAAGTTTTTTCAAGGAGAGAACAAAATTAAAGTAATTATTTTCAAAAGTACATTAAAAAAAGATTTCTGCATGTGAAATTAAAAACTTTTAACAAAAAAGTTGTTCAATTAACGAGAAACAAGTTTACTTCCCTATGCATTCTTGAATATTCATTAAAACTGAGCAAATTGAGTCATTGATTCATCGAATTAACTGGAAGAAATTTGCATCCATTCAGTGTTAAAAACCCAATCAGCATTTCCTACAATTTCATCACAATTAATCAAGATTTGGGCCAATTAGGACTTTGCTTCTATTTATACAATCTCTGTGTAAACGAATTCGTACGCGCTGATTTCATTGCATTTAATGATTTGTTGTTTTTCTAATACACGTGCTGAATCATCACATACCCAATACTATAATATTGAAGCGTGTACTTGTATCTTAAATTTTTTTCGACTAAAAAACACTTAAAAGTACAATTTCTTTGTGGGTTGTAATCGAATTTCATTTAATCGAATAAAAAGTCATATTAATTAATTAAAAGACAGGCCTGAGCCAACCCCACCTAAAAAACAAAACATAATGACGATAGTCAGTAGACTTTCGTCTTAAGGTGGTGTTGCCATTAAAGTCATTTGACAGTACAAATCTGAGCAAAAATCAGATCTGCAACAATGTAACCTTTTAACGTGAACATTGAGCAATGAAATAGACGTAAATTTGGATGGAAGTAAATGAACTAGTTGTTATTATCTTTTATTCCATTTATTGTAATATGATTACATATTTGGAAGAGGAGTCTCAAACAGTTAGCATCATTACAATTTTATACTATTTCAATATTTCAAATTTTACATTTTCTTTTACAAAATATCCTTTCTTTTTCTACAAAAATCTTTTATAATACATATTACTTTCCAATTAATTTGATTTCCATTTAGGTAAATTTCTTCCCAATTTTCCTTTCTTTCTAAACCTTGTTTCTTTCTCTCTTCATCTACCATTTTACAGTCAAATAAAGCATGTTCCAATGTTTCTAAATCTTCTTTACATCCTCTACATCTTTTTTCCTCCTCACTTCCATACACTTTATTACCCACCAGAATATTTCCACATCTAATCTTTAAAAATAGCATTTTCACTCCAATATTATTACACTTGTAGGTAAACAGAACAATCTCAAAAAATTAAATTATAACACCCAATTAGTTAAATAATAACTCAATCAATATAACATAGAGCAAAGGGACTATCCATTCTACGAAAAATAGGAATATACCGGTATTTTATCTAAACTCACCACTGCGGAGCATCACCAGATACTTTAGACTCAAGTTTTTCTTTCCCTTGACGCAGAAGCACTTATACCCTCTTAATCTATTCGAAACTTCCGTTGTTTAGATGTTTCCATTGCCCGTATAGTCTTTTCTCTTTTAGCTGCAGAGTTTCTCTGACCAATACTCGTTCTTGCTGTTTCCTTTCCAGACACACAAATTATTGCCACTCGTGTGGATGTTTGATAGAGAGCTCAAGAGAGACACGTGTGACTCCTTTTCCTCCTCAATAGATGCTGCGTTATTTATGTCCTGTCACTGCATCGTCATTTTATGCTCATTATTAATAATTCTTGGAAATGAATGTTCAATCATCATCTCAGTTTCCAAAATATTCACATTCACACAGAATATAGTCAAAATGTATTTTTATGAAATGTTTGGATCTGCTGTGAAAACCCCGGCATGACCCTTTGTTGTTTTGATTAAATTTTGAAATATCTTAAAAATAAACAGATGAAAACGCTTAGAATTAATGCAGTAAAAATTCTTAATGAAAATTCGATAAAATATTTTTTAAAAAGCTCACAATGGATGTACCTCTCCAAGGATGCCACTGCTAGTCTAAATAAATGGAGCGATCTCGTAAATTACTCTGTGCGATGGCGCCACTGCACTCTACGCTTCCGGTTTCATGGATTCATTTGCTTGAATGCTAGTTGTAATGCTCCGTATCGCATGTTATTTTTATTGTTGTTGCCTTCATGCTGTGTTGTACTTCAATGTTCTAGCCACAAAGGAGGATATCAATTTCGTAAGAATCCAGAAATGAAAAAAAAAAGTGTTAAGTTGCAATTAAAAGACAAAAACCTCACTCGAATCAGTTATGGGAGCCATTAGACAGATCTGTGGTATGCAAGTTACACTTCAAGCCCGAGGATTTCTTAGAAAAATCCAACTGAATTAGATATGTATATATAATCGAAAAGCATATATTTTTAATATATAGAATATTTAAATTTTATTCCAAGATTTGTAGTAATTCTTTGTATATAAATAATATCGACGTGCTTATAAAATAAACTACATAGAAAAATAAAAATCAGCCCAATCAGCCACATTTTCGTCCTATAAAAATAAAAATACCCTGAATATCTCCCAGTAGAGCTGTAACTTATATTTCACAATGTTATGGTGGGAGTACCACTGACAGGCAGGTTATAGAAAGAAGTGAAAGCTTGAGACTGGTGATTTCATTGGCTGGTCGCAGAATAACGGTACAAGATTTATTTGCGACAAGAAAAGTCTGTAAATATACTCCGACTATGCTAAAAGGCAATCACAACTTGAAGCTGAAACTATTATTAAAGATCGAAAAGTTGCATCCAAAAGAATTCATGTGGCTTCAGCAAAACATACAAACAGTTAAAAAAAAGAACTATCAAACACAAAATATTGCCTTGGTGGTAAATTATTGGCCTACCACTCTCTAAGAATGAAGGCCTTTGTTTTCGTTTCAGAAACTCAAAATTTTTTTTTTGCTGAAATCGACTTAAAAACTCATGATTCGTAAAGCTATGTTGAAATTTTGAATAAAACATTTTCCGTCTGTACGTGTGTATGTATGTACATATGTGATCAATTTTGTGCAACTAACTCCTCTGAAACAGCAAATAGCCGAACCAAATAAAAATTATACATACTTAGTGGGTTCCTTAAATTGCGCCTTACCAATTGGGTAAGCCTTTTCCGAGATATTAATTATTTTCTAAAAATAAAAAAATGGCTGTAGCGTTCAAACTCACAAACAAACAAAACCACCCACAAACATCCTTCTTTACACATATAGATTGTTAAATACCTTTCTATTTGCCAATTTGTCATAATTTTTTATTTATTATACTTGATACAGAATTATTTATTCTTTCCATCCTTTCCTCCAATTCCTTTGCAATTATTATCTCCATTATTTTTTCATTTAATTCTTGCAAACTAGCTTTTCTTACTCCCTTACCCTCCCATCACATCTCTCTATATTCTTCCGGTAAATTTTCCTTTATTTTAACAATCCATCTATAACCCTTACCCGATCTAACCATTTTTTTAACTTCTTCCCAGCAAATCTGTACCAATCTATTCTCTTGCATATCTTCAATCTTTTCGATATATTTTAAAGCTTTCCTCACCAAATTAACCTTTAACTTTACTCTTCCTATTTCAGTCAAGACTATCCAATTTGGTGTACTTTTTCTCAATTCAAAAATCCATTTAAAAAATTGATTTTGTATGCTCTCTATTCTTTCATCTAACTAGTTGTTTATAGGAACTTTAGCTAAAATTTAAATTCTTGAATTTAAAATTACTTCAGCGTCACAGCTAAATCCCCTTCTTAGAATGTTTGCAAGATTTTATTAGATTCTGTTTCAGACCCAATGAGAAGTGGGCGCATTTTTTTTCCCAGTAAATTTTATTATTATTTTATTAAATTTTATTAAACACAATGTACAGAACTATTGATAACTGAATAAATCTTAACCGGTTTTACATTATAATGAAATAAGATGGTATTTAGGAAATTCTCAATGAGAATCAAAATACTATGGTGGTTCCAAACGATGGGCATAAACTTCGTAAGGTGATTACTGACATGGAAAAAAATACTCTTGTTCACATCTGTCCAGAAAGAAACTGTGAACCACAATATAGGATTTATTGTACATATTACAGTCAAAAACACTTTAGCATGTGGATATCGAAACATTAAATGCTCGGAGTGTCCCCCTCCCCATGGACCTTAATGTAAACCCACATGTTGCTTCATGTATAGGGTGGTTATAATTTAAGTTACACTAATCAGACGCCCTCTAGAGCCCGTTCTGCTGATCGGATTTTGATGAAACTTGGAATATACATGTGTACGTTATATAGACCACGGGGAAGAGATTTTTTAAATAAAAAAGCTTAGTTCAAATTCGCATGAATTAGGTGAAAAAGTGGCGCATAAAGAACAAGAAACAAAAATTGAAAACACAAAAAATATTTATTCACAGCATTTTGTTCAATGTGCATTCCATTTGTCTTAATCACATGCTCAAATCGCGTTATAGCGTGTTCAACAATAGCGCGAACTGTTTCATGAGGAATTGAAGTAACATGGCGCGTTATGCTTGCTTTCAATTCAGACAGTCTCTATATGCTTCCTTCATAGACACGATCTTTCAGGAATCCCCACAAGCAGAAGTCTCAGGAATTCAAGTCCGGAGAACGAGGAGAGGCAATCGAAAAACTTCTCGAAATGACCCGATCATCTCCAAAGTGTGCATGAAGCAGTTCCTTCTCATAACATTCTCGTTCTTGTAAGGTAGGAATGACTTGCTGCTGCAAAAGTTCACAGTAACGGGTCTCATGATGGAACACCTTTTCTCCTCAAAGAAAAATGGACTAAGAATGAAATTAGCAGTAAACCCACCCCATAAAGTATGAAATGAAAATGCAGAGGCTGTTCATGTATAACATTAGGACTTGCTGTATTCCAGATGCGACGGTTCTGAGTAGGGTAAAATGCGCCTCATCTGACCACAAAATGTTCCAAGACCATGAAGTGTCAATGGCTATTCTGGCCAAAAACCGGCAAGAAAAGTCAGTACATTGATCCAGGAAGTGAAGAAACAGCTTTGCACCACATGGAATTTGCATGGATACCACTTTAAAATGCATCGCAGAAACCTTTCTTACCGTAGACCAAGGGAGAGACAGCTCACGTGTTTCTGTTCAAGCACTTGTTGAAGAATATTGGGAACCGGACGCTTTTTCAGCAACAGCGATTTCTTCCACCATTTTATTTGAACTCCCTTTTCATCCTCTTCTTCTCAGCACATCCAACTCTCCAATATCTTCAAATTTAGTAATCATCTTTTTCAAACCATTATTTGTCATTGGCCCTTTTCGCAAGTCTTTCAAGCGTCTAAATTCTTGCAGTGCAGCAGAACCATTACTGCAGTTCTGATAATACAACTTTACCAGTAAAGCTCGACTCTTTCTTCTGTAAAAGCATGTTGAAGAATAATTTTACAGCTGATTAATGCCATTTTAAAGCGTTTTAAACCTACAAAGCATGTTAAAGCCTTCCTAATTGGCTTAATACCCTTTTTCCATGATAAGTGTCACCTAGTGGTCGAAATTTTAACTAATTTTTATTGCAAAAAACTTCTTACTCATGGTCTATATAACGTATATTTCAAGTTTCATCAAAATCCGATCAGCAGAACGGGCTCTAGAGGAGCCTGAATAGTGTAACTTAAATTATAACCAACCTGTACTTAATGCGCCCTTTCGATACCCCAACAGCGTTACATGCGGCATATATACGTTGTTCTGATGCTGGCGAACTATACGACAGAAGTGGATAGAGCTTCATAATACTTCACGTAGTGCACACGGATTTCGCTGAAAGTGGACAAGTGCTTTGCGGAAGAATGACGAGCCTAGGTAGGTAGTCACCGAAAATCCCATCCCAAGCAGTTGATTCGAATCTGTTGCTGATGAAGGAATTCAACTATTCTATAAAGAATTTTCTCAGCCCACAGCTGATTGCTGTAGAAATTCATCCGAGAAAATGAGTAACGACAGAAATGCCAAAATGCATTTCGAAACATATGTTCATAGAATCATTTTTGTTCCTTGTCCTGCGAGGAGTTACCCGAAGTTTGTTCTCGTCCTTTGGTGGTTACTTTGTATATGAAGATCGGAAATTTCCTATTAGATTCCGAGAAAGCAAACTTTATACAAGATGAAACGACTTGGAAAAACAAGTTTGGTGAACGACTCGGAAAAACAAACAAGGACAGGTATTCAGAGATGATACTTTACCATTCTTCAAAGTCCCCATAGCCACAATACTCTTTTGACACCGATCGTACAACTGTTGCATGGCGTGTGAAAAAACCTCTTTCGGTATTGCTTGCAGTTACCTCGCCACAACCGTTTGAATATCTGCGTCCTTTTATTGTTGATTTCAAACGAGGAAACAGGAAAAAGCCCGGCGGTGACAGCTCTGGAGAATACGGTGGTAAAATTCTGGAATCTGTTTTCGCGCGAGGAATTGCTTCATCTTAGTAGCTATGTGCGGCCTCGCGTTATCATGAAGAAGGCGCCAGGATCCCGGTTCAGCAAACTGCGGCCAGATTCGACGAATGCATTTCCAAAAAGACCGAAAACTAACGTGTATTCAACAATGAAAGGACACAGATTTCTCGACGTTCAGGATATTCAAATGCTGTGACGAGGGAACTTCAAGCAGTACCGAAAGAGAATTTTTCATGCAAAATATGTCTATCTTTTTAATAATACAAGGTGAGACCGGAAATTTCGATGAAGGACTCGCAAAAACAAACAGGGGGAGGTATTCACATAAATAAATATATTTACAGGATTTACATAAAGTAAAATAAAATCAAACAAATGTATAAAATTTATATTTAATTAATATATTTAATTTTGAAACTATGCCAATATTTTAATTAATGCTAACTTCACTAAATAATTTGAGCCTAATAATTCTTGCTTAATTATTTACTTAAGGTT
>JAHWFO010004243.1:18488-34309 GCA_023313115.1 Rhysida immarginata
ACGAGCATAGCCAAAGGGGGGGGGGGAGTAAATGGCTGTCACCAATGATATATACTTTTACTTATTTTATTTTTTTATTTTATTTATTTCTTTATTTTCTTGGTTATTCTTAGATACATTTGGTAATATTATTATTAATACGTGTATAAGTACAATGATATGTAATAAAATAATATAACTGTACAGTTAAATAATTTAAAAGTAATTTATATTTTAACTGTATATTTAAGTAATTTAAAAAAATTAATTTTAAAGTAAATGCAAAGTTTGTCAAACTATCGACCAATGAGCCAAGGGCCAAAAAAAAAAATAAAATAAAATAAAATTATCCAGAAGCCGAAGCTCAAATAAAATTAAATAAAAGATAAAAACAAGCAAATTAAAAATAAAATATTTATAGAATTTTTTTATAAAATTTAGATAAAAATTTATAAAACTTATATAACTTATAAAACCAAAAACTTATAAAATTTGCAAATTTTTTTTTCTATATAAAAAAAATATTTAGACTGGGAAAGGAAAAAGGTGTAACAAAAAAATCCATTTTTTTGTTTTCAGTACGCCAATTCTTACTCAAAGGTTTACATTTAATATATGGAGGAATGAGATTGTATATTCTTTTAGAAAGAAAATAATATTGGTGTGAGGAAAAGGTGCATTTCTTAAATTTTTTGGTCTCCTGACTCCCGAAAATAGGTGTACGCAGAAAAATATCCAGGGGGTGGGGGCAACTTAACTCCAGAATGATAGAATTTCTTTTATTTAATTAAAATACTCATAATTTTGATTGTTAACAAATTTATTTTTCTGCCAATTTTCTCCGACCTCCCAAGAATTTTTCATGACCTTCAGTTTAAGAAACGCTATCTTATAGCACACTGAAATTACGATGTCTTTTTGTATTACACTGTACGTAAAGCAATGCTTTTTTCCGAAAATGAAAATACCCTGCCCCCAGAGAAATTTCATGCATTTCTCCCAAGGGGGGAGGGGATACTTCTATATCGCCAGATAATAATTAATTATTCCTTACTTCTTGCTCGCTTCGAATTTTAAAAACTTCGAGTGAGCATTTGTAATAAATCACAGGCAGATTTTTTAAAATAAATTTATTCGATATTTGTTCTACGAGCACCTCAGTGGCTAGACATTGCAGTCGTATTTTTAGGAGGCCTTCGTTCTTCAGCATAACAAGAGTTTTTGAAATGTCATTTTCTCTAATGCGACTATCGAAATAACTGCACAGAAACCTCTGATTCTCTGATTTTGCTCTTTTTTTTCATCGAACATATCAAGTTATCGGCCATCTCGAAACTTCTTCTCTCGGAACCAAAATTCTTATAATCGCATTTTTTTTTAGTTTTATTAAAATAACGCTTCCCACAAATTTTTTTTCAATCATATATCAAGAATTAGAATTATACGACGGTTGGGGCATAAGTCATGGCAACTATTTTTTTCTTGTAGATATGAGAACGGATCACAAACGTATATGTGTCGTGCGGAAGTTCTGCAGGCATAGTGTGTATACAGAACAACAGATGGCTCTGTGATAGCTGGTAGTAGCGCAGCGAGGGCTGTGAAATCAGTCAATTGGAAAAAAGTCCGCCTCCCAAATATGCAAAAAGGTCCGACTCAGTGGAATTTTTGAAAAAAGTTCCGGAATTTTTGAAAATCGACCCCGCCCCCCCCCCCCCCAAGATAACGTCCTGGCTACGGCCCTTGACACGTACTTGCTGAAACTTTCCTACCCACCGTGCTACTGTACGGTATGGTAGGGCATTATTCCCAAGGGCTTCCACTAATTCACTGTTGTGCAGGCTACGGGCCTGGTGTGTCAATCAGTGATGAGCAACGTTCGGGCTGATGGTATTCAGCGCCTGAGGCTGATGATATTCAGCGCCTCCCACATCGTTGGCAGCGTGTGGTGACAGTAGCAGGGGACTACTTTGAGGGTCTTTAGACCCAGGTTTGTTATGTCAACTTTGTATGTACTGTGTTGTCATTCTTTTGCACCGTGAAGGCCATATTGCCCTGTATACTACCGTATTAAGTTAGTGTGTTACGATATTTCAGTGCTATTCATTGTCCACACATGTAGTTAACACCTTGTCCTGTCGTCTGTATATGTCACATTTTCCAACCGGACTGGTATCTTCAAGAAAAAAAAATAGTTGCCATGACTTTTGCCCCAACCCTCGTATGATTACTGGATCGAAATAGCTTTTAAGAACTTCATTGTAAACGAACGAAGAATCAAAAATTAATAAAATTAATGTTTCCTGTTTGAGCTATTCTTAAAGAACTGAAGCCAATTTTTTACTCCTATTCTTGGGAAAATATGGCTTGAAAGTGGAGAACAACGTTGCTATGAGCTAATTGCATTCGAAGTTTATTAAAATTCTTAGCATTGTCTTACTGTTTATTTCTTTAAAAAAATCCGTATATGTTGATTCTAATTTTAAATTCAGCTTATAGTAGCTGTTTTCACTTTTTATAAATGAAAAATATTTATCACATAGCGAAAAAAATCCTTTTTTCTTAATTATTTTTTTCCTTATTGCGACTTAATAGAAATAATTAAGACTGCACTAATTCACCTGTGCTTTGCTGCAACTTATAAACATTTAAGAATATTTTTGTCCTTTTCTTCAAGAAAACATCCAAATTATTCTATTGATTTTTTTTTAATGATAATTGTCTCGTTTGCTTTGTTGCACGACAGAATTAAACTGTTGGAGGAACAGAGACCACCACAGCAAATTATGATTTCCATGGAATAATGATTTCAGGTGCCTTGACGACATACAGAGGAAAAGGTCAGATTACCGCCGCTCAGTGGGAAGATCGAATTCTCTAGCATTCTTAAGGAACTGGCGATTGTATATGGTTCTTTTTATTTTCTAAATCCTAATTTCGGACTACAAATTTTCGTGGACTTGAATCAGCCTATATATCCTTCTCGCATTAGTGTTTCTAAATAATTTAGATTACAATTACAGTATTATTTTTTATAAGTGATATCAAAAAGTTTCAAGACTGTTTTAGATAACGATAACGCATGGCCACAATCAGATTTTCTTTATATATATAACTGGAAAAGTAAATTGCGCTCTTCTCTATTTACTTTACTTTATAGTTATCCAAGTGGCAGCTGCGATATACTGTTTTTTGTGGCCATAGACACATTTGCGATTTCAATAATGAATGTAATCTGGAGAAGAAAGCTAATATCAAATTCTGCGCAAAACTCGGCAAAACTGGAAGGGAGACTTTCAAAAGACTCGGCAGGCTATGGTAATAAAGCAATGAGGTGTTGTGAGTGGCGCCTCAAGGACAGCAGAACATTACTGCAAGACGAAGAGAGATTAGGGTCAATTTCCATAGGCAAAACCCCCAAAATTGTCAAACCATGAACAATTAACCCGAAGTTAAGCAACGCGTGCATGAGGATCATCGGAGTACCATTTCTGACATGAAAAAAGTGGCGAAAAGTTTGCAATTAGGTGTGCCCATCACGACAATGCACCCCTTACAATACCTATGACATTTGTAAATTTCTTCCAATTCATGTACTTTTCCATGTTTTACACTGCATATGTGATATAAAGTTTTTTTATTTATTGAGTAGCGGAAGAGTGGAGCTACTTATTGGTTCTACAATGTCCGTCTTTCCGTCCGTCCCTCTGTCCTCTTCATAATTTCTGGATTTTTTGAGGTAGAAGGTTGAAATTCAGAATGTACAGTCCATTCCAAAAGCGTTTTCACTTGCTTGGCAGGAGTTGAGCTAAGCGAAGTTGATCGGTTATAAAGTCTAGTAGTTTGAATGAACATCGTAGAATTTTAAAATGGACTTGCCCGTCCAAAGTGGAAATAGGGATGAAGCTTATGAATGGTGTGGGTGAATTACAGCACTTTTAACTGAAAAAATTAAACGCTGCTTTTTATTTCAGTAAGATAGACTTTGCAGATGAAATATTAAACGCACTTATTAAAAATAAAGCAATAAATATTTAATAATATCTCAAGAATGTTCGATGGGGATTTATCCTACGTAAAACCTCAGATGTTTAAAATATTGACGAAAATAGAAACGAAAACTCCACAGCCTGAATTCGAACCGGGAACCTTCGAAGAACTGAAGTTTCCCGGTTCAAATCCAAGCTGTGGAATTTTCTTTCCTATTTTCATCAATAAATATTTAGTTTATTTACATGTATTTATTTTTGTGTATTTCTAAGATTGATACATATATTTTTACTTATTACTTTTTAAATTCTCTAATATTTTGATACCGAAATTGTTCATGCCGCCATATATTATGCTGAAGAAAACGAAAGCCATGTGCTTATATTTTAAAAGAAAACGAAAGTCATTACGACAAACCGTATAGTAAACAGTATATTGTATACTGCATAAATATAGCCTATGCTTTCTTCCTGTTTTTTGGGTAAGAAAAAAACAACCCGTATAGTGAACCAATTTGGATTTATAATTTAAATTTTTGAGATTGTTCTGTTTACCTACAAGTGTAATTATCCTGGGCAACGCCGGGTCCTCTGCTAGTACATTATATTTTACCAGTCATGGATGAGAATACAACTTTTTTGGCAATACGTTATTTTTTAAGCATAAATCCAGGAGATACGTATTTCATTTCGAAAGATTGGTAGCTCTTCCCTATGAAATACCATAACAGATTTATATATTATTATTTTGTTAAATGTCCAGCAAACTTAAAGTTAATTTTCTACTACTGATTATTTCATGAAAACATATAATGAATTTAATTCGTGTATTCGCCATAATATTTTGGCAACTTATCGCTTACTTCCTCGTGTAGTTTTCACGTTATTATACTGCATTTCTGCTAAAATAATAATAACATATATTGATATATAAATAATAAAGAAAAACTTTCCTATGAAAGGCTCAAAATCAGATTTCAATTAAAAAAAGTTTGATGTCACTCATTATGCCTACCTATCCCTGTGGCTAAGAAACAATAAATGGCATCGTCCAACGTGATTAGAACTCAAAGACTGTTAAGATAACTTCTCCGACTGTCTCTGTTAGAACTCGACTTCTTTCCTGGACCTATGCATCTGACTGGTTTAATGTATTGCAACGAAGCCTAAGTGAAACGCTTTTGGAATAGAGTGTATTCAATAGACTATACCTTCACTATTTAGATTGATTTTGATTGGCCCACAATGGTCAAATTACGGGGGGGGGGGGGGAGTTAGAGAGGACCAAATGATCAATGTGGTACTTAAATAAGTAAAGGAGTGAAATTCGATCTGCAGATTCCTCTAGGCAAAATCTACATTAGGCTACTATGAAGTTCGGGCTAAATTGTCCTAGTGGGATCGGACTTGTGGGGGTGGCAGTCACTTGGTCTTTAGAACTATGGCAACATATGGCATGTGATATATCATTCGATCGAAAATGATGAGAAAAGAAAGAAGACAGGTTTCTTTTATATTTTCTAAATACTATGTTCGAGAAAATCAATTAAAAAGTGCAGATGAAGGGGTAAAAATAGATGAACTCGGGGTTTCCACTACTTTTCTATAACTTCCTTGGAAGGATTAATTTCTTGTTTTTTTATAATGTTTGAATGCCAAATAAAGAATACGAGGCATTATTTTGAGTGGAGGGAGATATATAATTTAATTAAAGCAAGTCACCTAACCTATAACCAATCTATCCATCAATGTCGAAACTTATGAAACGTATGGCTGAATTTTTCCGTTGGAATTCTTGGATTTATTATACTCTGTCATTCTTAATTAATTACTATTATTGTTTCATTATATTATTTTTGAAAGGCAATCTTTTGATTTAGATGAATGCAATACAGTGTTTAGAAATCTAGAAAACTCCATAATATTAATATTTCCATGAGCAATTAAATCGGTTATTTCCTAACGCTCCTCGGTTTTCCCTTTCTGAATCTTTCCCTTTCCATATTATTTTAGTAAAAATTTTTATTTTCGCCTGTAACAGTGTCGCTGAACAAAATCGATGGGCTCTCTACTTAATCACGTAATTCACATGTTTTCTTAAGAATTTCCCAAAAATTTTTATCATAAATCATCAGAGAAAATATTAATCAAAATTAATGCTTTATAAGAGTTCTTAATGCTTAATAAATGAATAAAAAGTTTATTTTTATCTACTTAATAGCAGAATAATGATTGGAAAAAATTCAACATTGCTGATTGATTTCTTTTATATCTGACTTTAAAGCATATTCCAATTATAAGCAGTAAATTCAATAATTTGCAGGTTCAGCTCTGCAATTTTTGAAGACCCATACTTGCTGTAAAAAGATTTAAAATAAATAATATAATCCTTTTAAGAAGGTTTATAATTTGGATCTATTTAAAGTTAGAAGATTACATCGAAGAGGTTATGTACAAATCGATTTATTGACTTATACAGAAACTTTTCTGACATGGTAATTAAATTTCATAGACGTCACAATTTTATTGAAATCTTTGTCAATATTTGATGCGCTCCTTAATTAAACCTTTCAAAGATATGTTTCTCTGCTTTTAATTGTAATAGATACATTCATATTATTATTCACCCTGTTAGTTCCAATGAATTTTATAACACACTTTAAATTTTGAAACGTTATGAAAATTTGAATAGAACGTAATTATATTTCATGTCTTAGAAAGCAGTGGGATAATCCTAAAGAGAAAAGATAAAAATGCAAGTCAAAGCAATGGGCCAATACTGGAATTTCAATGTTTGTATCCTTTTCCTTCTTGGTCTTAAACACTATACTTTGGATATTCACTCCAGTCTAATCTCAAATATCATGCAGCCATCCTTTTTTCAGTCTTCCTCTTCTCTTATTCTTTTTTTTTTTTTTTTTTTTATTTTTTTTGAAAAAAAAAAAACACGCAAATTGCCCACATTCACGTTCACCAAATCGGTCTCTTCACCTTTGCGATTGACACTAATGGGAAGTCCTGTCGTATTGCATTCGGAGATGTCAAAGAAATAACGAATATTCCCTTGGATTCCCTATTGTGTTGCATCAACATTTTTCCGATGGGTTTAGCTACTTTACTTGTAAGTTCATCCAGTCTTTTTTGAAAACATTCACCTCGACAACATAAGGACATTTTTGCAGTGAATTGAATATAACGAATAAAACGAACTGCGACAAGTTGGCTTCTCTTCTTTCTATTTTTAAGCGACTCTTCTCCTTCAGAAACTTGATGTTTTTATTACCGGTAAGAATGAATTTTAAGAATTCTTTTATATGTATTTATTTTATGTCTGTTTTTTTTAACGTTTATAAATAATGTTTATGTTCAGGTTAATAATTAGTAATAAGATTTTTCATTAGTATATTCCTGAACTTTATATTTCCATTCTCTTTTTATAATATTGTGCGATACATGATCACACATATAACTTGATTTCCCTATTAAAGAGCACGGATTTATCAAATTGTTGAAGAAAATTATTATAATTTTATTAGGAAATATTAAAAAAAAAAGCAAATAAATATGCTGTTTGCTCGTCGCATCGAAGAAGCAAAACAAACAAACAAAAAAAACCCATTTAATTTGGTTACTTTTTAATGTAGATTAATTTTAAAGCATTTAGGTATAATGCAAATTGTTTCGTTGTAAATGAATTGCAAATGGTTAATCAATACGATTGTAAACGGAGAAGCTCTTTACAAATGAAAATTTGTCCGAGTCTTCGATGAACAGGTCAAATGTGATGTTCTTTATTAATTTCAAAGCTGAAGACGTTTTTATTTATGTTAATTGATATTATGAATTAGAAATTACAATAAAAAATATGCGAGATTTTTAAAATTTTAATATATCTGCACGATTTTTTGATGATGTTACTTTTATTGTATTGTTATTATCGATTAAAATTATTCAATTATCATACTGAAAATCATTAGTATCAGACATACATTTCCACTATATTCTAATTAATAGAATTGGAATGCCACCTGAATATATTGATCATATTACGAATCATTGTAATCCATACATAATACAAATTCTCTATTCTAATAAATTAGTTTTAAAAACTCTGAAGACTAAGCCAGCAAGAAGATTGTTAATGGATTTGATGAGTCAGCACTCATTTATCTGTTTCTTTTTATTTCCACACCATGGATTTGTTTTTCTGTTTGTTCTTTACCAACGAGAAGCAAACAAAGATTCTGGATGATTGAATATTGTTTTTCTTTATAAATCCTTCTCCCAGCTTTATTTATACAACAAAGAAGTGGAGGTCTTCAGAACTCATCCATTTATGTCATGGATGTGACATCGGGGTTTTTCTCTACCGATTCTGTAGCGTCAATGGCAATTTCTTTTATTGATAAAAACGTTCAGATATCATAGAAGAATGAAAAGCTAACCAAGAAAAATATTTTCTCTGCAAGATTTGATCACATCATTGGGAAAGAGATAAATAAAGATTTGCTTCAGTATATAAAGCTTCAGTTGTTGTAATAAAGAAATTACATTAAACAATGTTGATGATACCCTCTACAGCAGTCTCCATAAAGATTAAAGCTCTTAAGAAATTCCTGAAAAAAAGTAAAACCGAAACAAAAATATGTAAAATAAATTGAAATTGATGCACTCATTAGAAAAATTAGCAATTAACACTACATTGGATTTCAGTGAGATTAGTTTTAGAAATACGCTACTATCAAGCTTTGAGGGAAGCAATTTAATCGAAACGTTATCGATATTATTTACATGGAATCATTGAAGGTAATTCCGGAAATCACAAGAAGCAAATTCCAATAATCAATTTCATGAATTCAAATTATATTCGTCAACACCCAATAAAACGAATCAGCACTTGCTGCAGTGGTTAATAAATTTCTTGAGTTTATTGCGTGTAACGTTTCTCTGATAATCGTTAACTTGATAATAAACGATAACCAAAATACAGAATCTCCTTTCTCATTTGCGATAAAAATATTGTCGTTAACGTAGAAACGATTAAAACTTATGTATGAATAGTTTTGGAGCTTGAAGAATAAACTTCTGATCAGAGTTTTCTGAACTATTGTATGTATTGAAGCCAATCTCTCGGATACTGTATTTAGAATTTCAATATTAACCTTGAAGTCACAATTGTCGTTATATATGTAGATATTTATTGGGTTTTTTTGAATAAATACATCTTTTTTTATCGTATTTCTCTTCCGCTTGGAACAATGTCGTTCATTCTACTGATGGCATTTAACATTAATTTAATTGAAAAGATCTTGTTGATCTTTAACTTCCTTATTTTTCTTTGTAAAGTGACACTTTGTTTTTGTCTTTCTCTCTCTTTTTTTTTGTGTTTTAGATCGAGTTCGTTTTTCAAGCCTTGCTTTTCTTGAATTTAAGATATTTTACTCCTGAGATTAGAGGCCTAATGACAGGTAAATGAAAAAATATTTAACAAAGGTTTTTGCTTTTTTTTTTTTTTGAAAAATGACAATATTTTAAGGAATAAATAAATAATTAAACAGAAAAAAATAATAAATTAAACAATATGTAAAACAATTTTATTTATTTCAGAGAAAATAAATTCATTTTACTTTTCCACAATATTCTCACACTTATTGAATTAATTGCTTTCTCCAAGGGTACTTAGCGAAACTATATTTAATACACATTACATAACTTTAAAACTTTCTCGTTTACTATAATAATTTACTGTTTTTTCAATATTAGATACTGTATTGTTAATAGGTAACAAATATATATAATAATTTTTTCCCGTCATGGATGAGAATACAACTTTGTTTGCTGATACGTTATTTTTTAAAGCATAAACCCAGAAGATATTTCATATTGAAAGATTGATAGTTGTTCCCTATGAAATACCGTAGTAAATTTATAGTGTAAATATTTAGAAGACTATTATTTGTTAAATCTGAAACAAACTTAAAAGTTTATTTTCTCTTACTGATAATTTCTTGAAAAACAAGTAATGATTTAATTCGTGTATTCCCCATCATACAGGATGTTGTTAAATTTCATCTCCAAAATAATAATGCGAAATGATAAGGAGATGAAATTTAACAACACCCTGTATATTAATTTTTCTCTCGAAAAATGGAAGGAAAAATTCTGCGATCTGGGCTCGAACCTGGAACCTATCATGGCCGATGCCTCTACCAGTTGGGCTATCGCAGACACCCGGACAGCCATGCTGTCACAAGGTGTCTTAAAGACAACCAAGTTGTCAAAGGTTGGAAGCCCAATGGGAGGCAGGCACCCGTCTCACAGTTCGAGAATTTTTCCTGTCCAAACCATCAGAAAGCTTGATGAACTCACAAGTAAATAAATAAATAAATATAGACTGGAGATGACCTCCAAACATGATGTATTAAGTTCATCAAACTTTCTAACGGTTTGGACAGGAGAAATTCTCGATCTGTGAGCCGGGTGCCTGCCTCCCATTGGGCTTTCAACCTTTGACAACTTGGTTGTCTTTAAAACACCTTGTGACAGCATGGCTGTCCGTGTGTCTGCGATAGCCCAACTGGTAGAGAGAAATTTTATCTTCCATTTTTCGAGAGAAAAATTAATACATCATGTTTGGAGATCATCTCCAGTCTTTAGCCAATTTATCGCTTACTTCCTCGTGTAGTTATCACGTTTTAATATAGCATTTCTGCTAAAGTAATAATAATATACATTGATTTATTAATAATACAGAAAAAATTTCCTATTAAAGACTCCAAATCAGATTTTAGTCAAAACAGTTGAACGTCACTCAGTATGCCTACCTATTACTGTTGCTAAGAAACAATAATAGCATCATCCGACGTGATTCGAACTCAATTTTTTGCCTGAACCGATTAATCTCACTGGTTTAATGTATTGCAAGGAAGCCGAACATCATTCACCAAAGTAAAAACGCTTTTGGAATAGACTATACATTCCAAATTTCAACTTCTACGTCAAAAAAATGTGAAAATAAGTTTTATCCCGGACGGACAGACAGGCAGACGGATATTGTGCTCCTTTCATCCGTTACTTAATAAATATTATCGAATGTCATTAAACAAGGAAGAGCATGGAACAAATGGATCATACAAAAATTACTTCAAAGTAGAAGAAAATTTGATAATTCTCAGAAGTTTCTGCAATCAATTCATGAAATCACCACCTAATTCCCTACTCATTTTGCTTTTACCACTTAGCAGTATCTATTCATTATGGACAGTTTCTCAAATATCATTCAAATTTGAATACAAATTAATTTTAATTTAAAACACTTGCTTATTCCAAAATATAACATTCTCTATGCTTCCAAAAATTTAGTCTAAATACATCCAATTTTCTAATCGTTTTTTCAATAAGACAGTACTGGACATAAGCAGTGGCGATAATTCTATTTAAAAATTGATATAAACCGATTCTGAACCTGTCAAATAACATTTTATCCTCATTAAAATTTTTTTCTAATAATGAATAGTTGCTTGCAATGCAATTTTTGGCACTGCGTTTCTGTTGGAGAGAAATCAATTGGTTCCGTTAAGTCGTACCATATGAGAGTATGAACATCAGATCACAGCAGTGAATTATTGAACACAGCCATCGCTGGATAAATATTTCCACAGGAAATTAATGACATTCCTCTGTGTACTCTTGATTTTCATTTATACTACAATTTATTTTATTCTCGTTAAATAAAAAGCCTGGTTTTCTTTAATCGCATTTATTTTTAAAAATAGCCGTCATTGAATATAATTCCGATCCATTAATAAGATTCGACATTGTCTGATTCGCAATTAATTATAGAGTCTGTTTATATTGTGATACTTGGAAAAAAAGTATAATGAAATTACATTTAAAAGTCAAACAGAGTTGAACGATTTATTTATAATTAATATTCCAACATAATGAAACTTTGTTTGATAGAAACGGTGAATGTTCTTCGTCTTGAACCACTACCTTATGATATCCTTTGCTAACAAAATAAATTAAATAACTAGAATTAAGAAAAGTGGCGAAAATTGCTATTTTTAAATTGCGAAAAACCTAACAGTTACATGTTTTGTTTCATTAACCTTTCGTCCGATAGATTTTATTAAGTTTTCGGAAGAACTGTATTAAATTCACGTGAATCAGCAGATAGTTATTATTTGCTTAGTTGTTCATTATTTTTGAACAGAAGTTAATCTACTTTTTCTTCTCCATAAAAATACAAGGAATAAATTACTTTAAAGAATAAATCATTAGATGGTCAGTAAGGGTTTTAATTATACGCCAACCTCAGCTATTCAAATTCAAGGGTTGGCGCGTTGGCGGTCTGAGCCAAAGGTTCCTGGTTCGAATCCAGGCTGCGGAATTTTCTTTCCTATTTTTCATCATTAATAAATTACTATTTTCCATTTTGGGTTGGTTTCTTATATTTTTAAGCACGTCAACATCTACATCATTTGTGCCCTTTCACAGGACGTTTTTCGCAGGAAGAGGTCAAGCACAAATATCCATGCTTACGGTAGAATACGAATCCGCACAAATCCGCGACCCTTACCGTCTTCCTAATTTGCGAATTCGGCTCGTTGAAAAAAGGTTAGAGAGCCCTCAAATATGAATTATAAATCATGTTTGGACAAATTTACACTATTGGCCTATTTCATTTGACAAAAACCCTACTTTATTAAATAGCGGAAGAATGAAGCTACTTATTGGTTTTACAATGTCCATCTGTCCGTCCATCCGTCTGTCCCCTTCATAATTTCTGCATTTTTTTTAGGTAAAAGGTTGAAATTCGAAATGTAGCTTGCAATGGGCATGTGCACCTTCACTATTTAGTTAGGTTTTGATTAGCCCACTGGGGTCGGAGTTTCGGGAGTGAGGGTTAGAGGGGACCAAAGGTCTACGTGTATTTTCGTAAGTAAAGGAATGAAATTCGGTATGCAGATTTTTTTAGGCAAGATCTATATTGCTATGAAGTTTGGGCCAATATGTCGCAATGGGGTCGGAGTTGTTGGGGGTGGGGCAATCACTTGATCTTTGCAACTATTGGCATCGATTGGAAATGATGAGAAACGAAAGCAGATAGAGCTCTTTTTCATTTTCTAAATACTACGTTCGAGAAAATCAATTTTTCGATTAAAAAAATTGGGGGGGGGTTAAAGTGCAGATAAACTGGTGAAAATAGATGATCTCAGAGCTTCCGCTATACCTTCCTATATCTTCCTCGGGAGGATTAATTTCTTGTTGTTAATGATTGATCAACATTCCTCGACATCTCTAGTCCTCATTTCAAAAAAATTATCAATTATGCTACTACAGTATTTAGATGATAGATCTTGTTTGCATCTCTCAAGCATATTGAGAGAAACAAACAATCAAAATCTGATTCAAGGTTTCTACTTCTTATTTCGAATGTTTAATTTTTAAAAAAAATAGAAAGGAGAAATTTTCGTTTAGATAGGAATTTCAACCAAAATTTTCCATTTATTTCTGTTTCCGAGTTTATCAGTTTATAAAATAACATTATTTATTTCTACAATATACTTTTCTACGATAAATGGTTTTAATAATAGCTAGAGAGAATTCTTTTTCGGTGAAAATGTAAAAATTGATAGTTCTGTAAAAAATCGATTGTGGTCGGGTTCATTCTTCATTGGAGCCTTTAGAAGGAGCCCTCTGACCGTTTTATTGCATTTTATTTCTGGAGAAATTGTATTTCGCTTTCTAGCTAGCTTATTTCGACAAAGAAGATTGAACGGCAACATTTCTTTCACTGAAAACAAATAAACTAAAAAGGCTGGGATGAAAGCAAGAATAAATCATGTTCAAATCTTGTTAAAATTTGTGGAAACCGTCATCCAAAGTTAGCAATTACGAGCTTATTGAGGGTAGTTTGTCTTTCTCTGAGAAGCACAAAAATCTCATTACTCTTTGTTACGATATGGCTTTTATTTTGCAATAAAATGCAACTATTTATGGTCTCAAGAATACTGATTTTATTCACGAAAAGTGACAGTCGTTACCGTGTTGGGCCGACTGGCTTATATATCATGTTTTATTTTCATTTTTATTATTTTTTCAGGTGCAAAAAATGCTCGTTTAATTTAAAAAGAAACAAATGAACATTTTAAATAAAATAAATGCAGCAAACATTAAACGCAGTTTCTGTTCTGAGACCAAAATTATGTACATGGTTGATATGCATTATGGATACTATAATTCGCGGGGAAAAATATTCCAATGCGTACGAACTTAGTTTTTACAGCCTTGAAAAAAAAGCAATCACTCTGGAAACGATAATTCTCAACGATCTATTATAATCAAACTTTGCTCTAGCTATTTAAAAAAATAAATAAAAATAAACACTTTTAAGCGAAAAATTATTTTAAAAAAAAAAAGTAACATCAATATCTTAAAAAGTTTCTTTAAAAAATACATAAGCGAAATAAAAAAATATTCAACGCCCAACGTGGGGCTCGAACCCACGACCCTGAGATTAAGAGTCTCATGCTCTACCGACTGAGCTAGCCGGGCTACTAAGCAACTGCCTACTTCATCATTAAATTATTTTAAAGTAAGCCCGAGTTTTAAATATTAGTGTTGTTGCGAAATACTAGGTACTTAATATTTAAATGTTAGTTATGCAAGTTATTCGAACGATATATTTGTCCATTTAAAGATTGTCTTGACAAGTAGAAACTGTCTTAAAATATAAAAATAGCTCCTGGATTAAATCCAACTATGTTTAGACTTTAAACATACTAGATAGAACAACATTCGTTATATAATTATATTATGCAATATATGTTATTTTTCACATAGCTAACAATTAAGCCAGTTAAGATACAATCAAGATTTACTCTTAAAAATAAAGAGAAGATAATTGTTTTAATCTATTGCAATTGAACAGAGCTGCATTATACGGTATTATTTTTATATCGTTTTGAGTTCATCTAAAAGAAGCGTAGGATTCGACAATTACATGTTGAAAGCATTTCACTGTTGTATCTAGTTATTGGGGTTCTAATTTAATTAGACTGATATGTTAATATTTTATATTATTAATTTTAATAATTTAATTTAATAATTGCAATGCTTAGAATCATGCTCAAATATTTAGAGCTAACTTGAATAATATTTTAGGTTCATTTCTTTTTTCTTTCTTTTTTTTTTGCAACAAAAACTTTGAACTTAGAATTCACTAGGAAATAAAATTTACGACTACATTTATTTATGTAGTAGCAGTAATATAGGTGATATGGTTGAACATTTATCTAATTCTTCTAATGGTTTCCATGAGATCTAAAAAGTCATTCGTTACCTTTTCTCTCTCACTTTTCTGAAATTTGACAAACTGAGACCCAAGAAAATGTATTGTCTTCATATTTTATTCATTTTTTGATTTCTTCCGAGACAAAGATCTACAAATTTCGTATTTTAGAATTTGCATTTTAATCAGTATTTATAGACGCCACAGGGGAACACTTTCCGTGGAAAATAGATCTATTTAAAAAGAGAATTTTTCTCTTAAATGTTTAAAAGCTGCTTAAAGAAGAAATAAATAAATGCAGATAAGTAGGAAACACTACTATAAAGAACAATATACTGCATATAAAAAGTTTAATCATCTGTGAGGGATTTTTTTTAAGTGTTTGGGTTTGTGAAAATTCTAGAGATAGCTCAAAATTTAGCTAATTATATGTAAAAGCAACTTTAATTTCAGAATTTTTTTAACAACACTTTATTTCTTGTATTAGTAAAAACACTTGATTTTAAAGGACAATTGTCCTTTAAAATAAAGTCGTCAGAAATTGCCCCAAGTTTGTA
>JAHWFO010004243.1:39309-146113 GCA_023313115.1 Rhysida immarginata
TCAATAATTTAAACATCTGAGGTATGGCGTTTATAAAAATCCTCATAGATCCATTTATTATTCTTTAATTTATTACGGTAGTATACAGGGCAATATGGCCTTCACGGTTGCTCATCACTGGTTGACACACGTCCTTGCTGAAACTTTCCTACCCACCGTGCTACTGTACGGTATGGTAGGGCATTATTCCCAAGGGCTTCCACTAATTCACTGTGACATTCCATCGCATTTCTCCCTCGGAGAATGGCTATTTTGATGTAAGCGCGCTGTTCAACACGGGTTTCTTCCATCTCGCACGACACTCACCAACTGACTGATTTCACAGCCCTCGCTGCGCTACTACCAGCTATCACAGAGCCATCTGTTGTTCTGCATACACATTATGCCTGCAGAACTTCCACACGACACATATACGTTTGTGATCCGTTCACATATCTACAAGAAAAAAAATAGTTGCCATGACTTATGCCCCAATTCTCGTATATTCGTTCATAGCATGTCATTACAAGTTGTTTGATATATTACATGGCATCTTTTAACATTAAAATTTTTCATTGGTACCATAATAGTATTATTTGAACATGCACCACTGATTCAAATTCAACCGTCTTCGAACTTTGTATTTATTCTCATATATTCTCTCATTTTATCATTTCGAGCTGTTTGATATACTGCTTGCTATATTTTATCATTGAATTTTTTAGTGTGTGCCATAAGGGGTGACCAGCTCGATCTCCGAATATGAACTCGATTAAGCATGCAGGGGAGAAAACGTACATAATAACGTTTTATTCGCTTTTTTTTATTATTTCGATTTGTTTGATATATTGCTTACTATATCTTAGCATTGAAATTTGCTAGGTGGGGTCATAAAGGTACCATTTGTGCACATGCCATGGAACCGATTTCGATTATATTTGTGACTGGTTCGTGCCATGAACCATATTAATTGATTGATGAAAGCGGATTTTGAAAATCTTTCATAGCCTTCGAGGAATTAGAGTTACGGATAGACAGACAGACATGGTTCCTCATACTGATAGCATAAAGGACCTTTCGATACTTAATAATTTAGTAAATTATATTTAAAAACCCACTTACATATACTGAGCATAACAAACTCCCGAGATCCGGCTTGCTATTGGCCATTGCTTCGTTTCTGAAATGTCTGTGCCTGCTCTGTCTGTCTGCTATCAGTTCCCTGAGTTATATAATAGGCATATTGATTGGTGTGGAATTTCTCGCAGATTACAAAATGCAATCCGGAGATAACCTTCAGTAAACTGGAAATCGCCAGGCTTCGGTTAGCCTATCATAATTTCAAAGTCAAATAAAATGGGACAAACGGATTCCCCAAACTCTCAATATAATCCTAAAAATCTAGGAATCCAGCACCATATCATCTGGCAGGATTTCTTACTTCAAGAGCTGTGGGTTTCAGATTCTAAAAGCCATCCCTCTCTACACGACTTCTTCAACTAATGCCACATCCTGACATTTGACATATATGTAGCTTATTCGCAGTAATTAAAAACACACAGTTCATCTTTTCATTTTACTTCAGAAAACAAGATCTTAAATATGTTTACAGTTTGCCATCGGAATTAAATTTATTGGTCTGTTATGTTTATTCTGAGGCATTTCTCATAAAACAAGTAGATATTTACAAAGCATTGTGAGGATTAACATTACGAAAAATATACCCACTCATAAATGCCCACTCTTCCTTTTTTTTGGCATACCCTCCCTTTATACAGGGTGATTCAAAATTCAATGTACAAACTTTTAGGGGAGGTAGTATAGGTGATTCTAAGCAAAAAAAGTTCATATGACATATGGGTCCGAATTTGAATAACTGAGATATGAACAGAAATAAAAATGCCGCCACCAAGATCAATAAGTTAATAACTCAGGTTCTCTAACGCCTAGGATAATGAAATTTGGGGGAATAATAGGGTACATAAAACTGTATACCGTTAAAATTTGATCGAATTCCAACGACTAGTTCCAAGTTACGTGCTGGTTAGTACTCGCATGTGAGCACGGGTTACGATGTTGGATGCGTAACTCGGAAACTATCTCCATTGTTGCTCTCTGGTATTATTTTGAGTGTGCATAACCACTGGAAGTGAGTTCCGTTTGAATTTTGTGCATTAGAATAAAATCTCTTTTGGACCCGTAATTTTTTGTCGGGACAAATGCTCGTTTTATAATAAATTTGATTGTTAGTGAAACTTGCTGCTTCTAATTTTTTAAACAATTCTACTGCAACTTTGGATGGAGCTGGCAATTGGCCTACTTCTAGTTGTTTTTCAATGTTGTTCGTCTTCCATGAAATTCATGAAAGCAAGTTTTAAACCTTTTATTCGAATTTTTTTTAAATTCATATACTGGATTTTATTGTTATTATAATGAAACAATGTGCCAAATTTGAAGTCCTTTGAACAACAGGAAGTGGGTTAAAATTGATTGCAAGATTTGAACGAAACATGCAGACAGACAGAAAGAAAAAAAAAGGACCTATACAAAAATAAAACAATCCTGTAATGCGTTTTATTGTACTAATTTTGTGTACATAATATTAGAAGTGACAAAGCTCTTTAAGACATATGATTAAATTAAAAACTGTGAACGAAGTCCAATTCTTAAGAAAATAAAAAAAAAAACAAAAAAAAAAACTGCCACCTTCAAGTTCAGTATTAGAGCTCCCCATTTTCATCAATTAGGAAGTTATATGATGTTATTGCAAAATTTTCATAAAAGTAGTTTTTTAAGTGAAAATACGAGTATACGAAAACTTCGCAATTTACCAGCATTTAAAATACCTAGAATCATGAATAACTATGGAAGTAAACAAAGGATATATTATATTCCAAAGTTTTTTAATACAGTTCCCAAATGGATATTGGCTTTGAAATCTTTTAAATTAATTAAGGCATCATATTTTACATGGTTAGGGTATGTATAATTACGTAGTTGGTTTATTTTTCTGGTGGTTATGTGTATCTTGTAGTTTTATTTTCATCCTGTTAATTTTGTCATCCTTTTAATGTACAATCCTTTTAATCCTCGTCTATGTGAATTTTATGCTACTCTGATAAGTTACAATTTTTGTCCCATACAAGCCATTCACGAGGCTTCGGGACTTTTTTGTTATTTGATGTTTGTTTTAGATTTGTTTGTTTATTATTGATTAATAAAGAATAAAAAAAAAAAAAAAAAAATGAAAAGTGATTGATGGGGCAGAAAATGCTTCACTGCAAAGTCTTTATTTCAACCAAGCACCAAAAATTATTAATTTTTAATTTTATTTTTTTTATACAATTAACTCTTTTATTTTGTGCTCAGCAAAATCTCTTAATTTTCCGCGGTGTTTATGTGGATATATAATATAAATTTTAAAAAAAAATTTTTGATTTCTCTACCTAAATTTTCTATAATAATTAAGGTGGGATTTACGCATCCTATGTCCGAGGGCGCCACCAGGCTTGCATTTTTTTTTTTTTTTTTTTATTCCTAATGCAAATGTAGGAGTGTCGTCTCTCTGTGATAATACCATAAAGTGCTACCAAATTAACACCATCTCTGTGCTGAAAGAAAATTTACGCAGGTACCGTAGAGGAGGAAAAGATAGAGTGCCCAATGCCTCTCACTTTCTCCTTTCCACTGCCCGCAACAACAGTTCCACTTATGGAGAATCCGTCCCCAAGTCGCAGCTTTTTGTCCCCAATATTTTGCCGCAATGTCGGCATTCGAAATCGCTCAATGCAAGATCTATAAAAGACCTTGGCTCAATGCGCAGGGGAATACGCCCTCTATCTCATTTCTCCTCTTTGATGGTTACGGACATTATTATTATTAGGATATGATTAAAAGGTTTTATTTTTCGTTTAATAAATGACATTGAATTGTATTAAAATTTAATCTTTTAGCTCTTTATTTTTGTTGAGGAAATACTGTAAACAAATATTGTAAACAACTTTACATTTTTTCTATTTTCCTGAGCAATCAAGTGGAAAAAGCGGGTTTTGGAAATGAGCCCTTTAATTATTCATTGTTTCTTAATTTTAATTGGTTTCAATTTTTCATTTTTTTTTTAAGATAAATGAAGTTGAAAATGATGCAATTGGAAATAGAGTATTTATTTAAAGAATTTTTAGAAACTTATCTAACAATTAGGCTAGATGATAAAATTGCTGAATATATTTTCTTTATATAAATTAATAAGGAAATAAATTGCATTAGTTTTTTTTTTAAATTTAATTGGGAATTTAGCTATGCACAGGTCAGATTAAATTACATATCACGAGCGAGCTCTTATTTGCTACGAATAAAGATCTACCATTTTGTATAATTTGTCTAACGAAAGAAAAATTGGAGTCCAATTAACAAGTATTATGAGCTTTGCCAAAGAAAATTAACATTATCTAACAATTGAATTTGAAAATTTAATTATATACGTCCAATTTTTCTTCCGCTGGAGAGATTATAAAAAAAAATAAATAAAAAATTAATTATTTCTAATGTGTTTTTTATACAAGGAGATTATTTCTGCTATTTTAATAATAAAGCGCTTCCATATAAAGTTTTTTCATTCTCAAAAAACTTATTAACGCCATTTTACAAATTTCAGGTGGAATCGCCAAATTCAGAAAAATTGGGGTTAGGGGCAAGAATATGGGCGTATTTTAACCAAGTAAAAATTATCTTTGTTTCAGAGTGTTTTATAAAAAATGGAATATTAAAATTGAACTATTTTGAACTGCATGAACATTTTTGAAGCACTTTATAATTCAATTGTGAGATTTACATAAAATATAGAGTTAATCACATTCAAATTGTAAATCATATAGAAGATGTCACAGCGACTAGTGTCCCTGCGATGAGAGTGAGAGTAGATGTTAATATAATAAATATTTTAGAAGGATTGAACCTATGAATGGGGTATGAACCCAATAGCTTTAAAGTTAGCTTACCTCAGTATAATATAGTGTACGGGGTACGCAAGATTTTGAATCCTGAGGATTAGTTCGACTCTAAATATTGTAACAAAAGTATTTTCCAGGTTACAAAATATTGTAACAAAATAGGACCGACTCTAAATATTGTAAAAAAATAGGACCGGTTATTTCAAATTTATCGGTCCGTACCCGATTTTAAAATGCGTTAACAAAAGGCGTCGTGACACCAATGCAACTCAGGCCATAGGCGCCAATTTCTCATAGGCGCAAAAGTTGAGATTCTTAAAGGCGCCATTTTATTTCCTGCCCATAGGCGTGAAAATTCCTCACTTCATCTTTGGCTATAGCTACGCAACTGTTGACGACAACTTAACGACCCGCCTACCAGCGATGCCAGACCTCAGTTTTTCTAAAGCTCTAGATAAACAAATCTGGTTATCTAGAGCTTTAGGTTTATCCAACCAACTCTATGGTTTTTCCTATCCAGCGACATCTGCTGAGAAAATAAAAACCCACAAAAAACCCAGATGAAGAAACCTGAGATAGAAGACGCGAAAAAAAACAAACAGATCTTTGTGGAAAAAATTTATTTCCGGCAACACTTCCGCTGGCAATACTGCCATCTACCATAGTATTAGACGGGGATCGTCTAGTTTATTGAGGTTGTCGGTAGAGGTCTTCCCGGTCTTAGTTATTTTTCGAAATTGCAATCTCAGCTGCAGAAAGAGTTTTGCGTCCTCTGCTTCAACAAGTGAGAGTCAGCGAAAACCGTCAGGGCAAATTTCATATTACCTTAGCCCCGACTGCTACGAGTATGAGAAAATGACATCAAACGTTCCAAGAAATGGGTTGTTTGTGTAAACGGAAACGCACAGGTAGGCCTTTGATGAAAACCAGTAAATGTGTGTCGTGTCTTACGTAATTCCCATAATTATTTTCGTAGGCTACGACCAATGCCATCTAAAAACAAAGCCTGCTCACTGCCTGCTGACTGCGTCATCAAATGAGGACTGGCAATCGTAGCCAAAGAGAAAGACAGGCCCCGGCCAACACCACCTAGACAGAAGGCCTGATAACGAAAACGTCATACATTTTACATCATCATTAGTCGACCAAATCCTACATTGTTAATCCTATTTCTACAAACGAAAAAATATCGATTGTTAGAATTCAAGATGGAAACAATTATGATTACATTGTTACTCGGACTAGTATGGTCAGGTGACTTTTCCGCGCCGGGTCCTGTCTTTCTCATTGGCTACGCTGGCAATCCAACTTCATTGTTTACAACAAATGAAAAAACACTAGTCGCATTCAATACCTTTCACTTATGGGAAAGTTACTTTATCTTTGCTTTTGAAAAGCAAAGAAAATAGATTTTCATTGTGAATGAAACCGGAAGTGAAAAGATCACTTTTGCTGCTTTTGTTACTCTTGCATCTAAAACTGCGTCAGCCATAAATAGCATAATGAACATATTGAAATTGTTTGAAAATTAGTAAGTGACTTATTGATTGTGAAAAATGGTTTTTATTGTTCTCCAAGGTTTTATTATTCCTTAATTTATAAACAAAAAAATTTACAACGTTAAATACGTTACTTACGCCTTTAAATTACAAGTTTTATCGGTGGGCAATCATCGAAACGAGAGAAGCGGCGATCCAATATGGCTACACTAAACCGGAAGTTAGTAGCTGTAAAGCCAGAAAAGTAAGAAAAGCAGAGGGGAAAGTGGGTACCGGGGTCTGACAATACCCTGATACTTTGAAAAAGGTAAAATGAATCTATGCGAATCTCACCGAATCTGTTCTGAGTCCCATGTTTTTGAATCCTGAATCTAACTTCAGGAGCCGATATCTCGCTCCAGATTCTCGTAAAAAACGAGACTAGAAAAAAGTTCCTACATTTGTCTATGAATCTCTGAAAAATCGTTGAATCTTAAGTAAATCTTACACGAATCTTTGAATCCCATTGTGAATCTGTGAATCTTCGTAGGATTTGGGGAATTCTGGCAAATCTGAATGCGTTAACAATTCCCTAAATCTTGATCAAATTATCGAGATTCATGAATCTTTGCCATAATTTTGTTGAATGTCAGACCCACTGAGCTCTATAAAACATGGAGTGTAAAGCTCTAGATTAAGAAAGTACGGCAAACCTTTTCCGCGCCGCCGGCAGCTGCTGATTGGTAGAACGGCTGTCACGTGAGTTTGTCAGCCATTGTTGGCCCAAACGCAGCGATAGATACCATTGAAATGCATGTGGAAAATGCAATTTAGATTAAATTTTTAATGAAATATTCGTTGATTGATCCTAAATTTGAATCCGAATAAGCAAAATTTCAGAATCCTTCAATCTATGCTCCTTGGAGGTTAATAAATTCGTTAAAATATCTGAGGAAGTAATAAGAAGCAAGTACGTTTATATTATAACTTCACCGAATGTTATAGAAATGTTGCATTGTGCAATTCTCAGACTATCAGAAAATATAATTTTTTGTTGAATATAGTTCTTTTTAAACAAGGTTAAACTGTCTGTGAAATGTGGAGGCAAAACTTGAAATAAAACGTCCATGTTATTTTCATCTTATTTTAGCAGAGTTAATTATCACTCATCATTAAACTTGAATATAAAATATGAAATTGAATAACGAAAATTTGCTAGCTGGGTGAAAAAAAATATAGAAAATTTTAACTATAAGTTTTGGATAGATTTTTTACGTCAATATTATAAACCTCCATAAATGAATAAATTTCAAAATACATTGCATGTGTAGTAATTTTTTTGTATTTTTTTTTGTAATCAAACGGTTAAGTTTTTCCAAATTATAATTTTTAAAATTTTCTATCAAAATATAATAACCAAAGTAATTTTTATATTTAAATCAAAAACTTAAATTTAATAGTTCCTATTTTATTAAATTATATTTGATATTTTTATAATTATAATTATACTTTTTTTAATAATTTAATAATTTTTATAATATAATAAAATTAAAATTGGTAAAGTGAAATTTTTGATATAAATATAAAAATTAATTTCATAAAAGTTTATTAAATTATATGTTAATAAAATATTATAAAATTATATTTTGATAAATAAAATTACAAAAACTACACCCAGTGTTTTTTTAAAATTTATTAATTACATGAAAATCGTTTATTAAGGATAAATAAATAAAGTGAAAATAAACTAAAAACTGAATCTGGTTGTCATTAAACTGCCTCTACGTTATCATTATTTATATGTAAAAAATTATAATTGAAAACAAATTTTAAAGAAAAATCAATAGTTACAGAATTTACTGATTGCCAGTTATATTTCCAGACGATAATAATAAGAAAATTTGCGAAAAGGATGCATTTAAGACGAATTTTAGAGGAAGCGTAACTCACTTTATAGGGCCATTTGGGCCAACAATGGCGGATTTGGTAGCAGACGACGAAGTTTGCCGTACTTTCTTAATCTAGAGCTTTAATGGAGTGAGCATTCAGGCGCCGCCACTGAGCATTTTTTGTCCGCGCGCGGCGCCATCTTGGATTGACCAAGTGGCGCAAGGCGCGAAGCACTGAGCTCTATAAAATTGAGCTGTTTTATAGAGCTCAGTGGCGCTAAGTATAAATAAATACGAAAACATAATACGAAATGTAAAACCATGGTAAATCAGTACCCAAAAAATTATACCAGCGTTATTTCATCAAGTAAATAAATAATAAGCATGAACATGTTGCTTTTTTACGCGTTATTTAATCAATATACTGGCTGAAATGATAAAGGAATTTCTGAAATGAGATATAAAACGTAAATTATAGATAATTACTTCTAGATTTAATGCAAAATTGAGGCCCAATCTGCAGTACCTGCTTACGATTAAATTATATAGGCTTATAACATTAATTTTATAACATTTAATTTAATAACATTAGGAGAATGGCACATAAAGCCTGTTTCTCTGTTGACTGGAAAATAAAATAAAAACAGTACAATTATGAACAAACTCTGATTTTCATTTAATTGTTAGCTGACGAATAAACATGAAAAACAAAAAGATTACATTCATATATATTGTGCATGTCATATGCAAAAACAAATACTTCAAAAACATTTGTTCACCGAGCATGAGACTTTAAACTCGTTTTACTGATTATTAAAAATAATAAGGCGTGACATTTTCTTCCTCATAGACGTGCCAGTAAGAAACATAGACTTTTGTTTGGCGAGGTGATAAAATCGAATTCTTACAATAGCAGGTCTAAATATGTGATTATTCTGATAAGTCTAAATATGTGATTGGTCTCTGCTGAAGTGTCGAACATGTGGCTTTCTATTGATTTGAAAGCTGATCTGGCTGCAACTGATCCCAGCACCACTGTACCAATTGCATGATTAACATCTCTTCCAAGAGAAAGTGTATTATGTGTGGTAGCTAGTAGTCTTTTTAGACACTTATGTTCCCAAACAAATGGCCTTTTGATTACTGTTTCATTGGTGTTTTCAATTCTTTTTGCATTGGTGTTTTCATTGATTTTTTTCTTCATATTTATATTGATTTCATAAGTGTCCATTTTGATTTTACATAACCACCACTTAGAGGCTGGATTAGAAGTGTGTGTGAAAAACTTATTTTTGAATAATTTTTCATTTCATTTGGTTTTATTTAAAATTCTACAAAAAGATTGCACTTTTTGCTGTTTTTTCGCCTCCACATATACTCCAGGTCGTTATCCAGCTGGCCTTTGATACGGTGAGGTCCATGCAAACATCTTCTCTTCACAGCACTCCAAGCTCCTTCAATATTATTCGTGTGAACACCAGTAACTGGGAGTTTGAAATTTGTGGAGTGGTTTACAGTGAAATGCTGGAATTCTTCATCTTTCAAACAGTCATATGCTTTCCAACAATCTGAATATATGGTTGTTCCAGGCAAGATATGCTCTTTTATAACTTTTAAGAGTGTTTCCTTTGACCTATCTGGCACAGTGTACGCAAAAAATTTGTTTCTCTCACTCCTCCAAACACCCACTCACAATCTACACTATCTAACCAAAAGTAATCAAACACTCTCGATTTTAAACGTTTTGCCGAATTTCTAGAAAAATACTTGACAAATTATCCTGAAACTTCAGGGATTTAAAGAGCATGTTACACCACATATATTTCAGCGAAGGTTTTGTTCCGAAAGCAAATAGGGGGCCAGCAACAAAGTGAATCATAAAAATAATGTTTGGGATCACCCCCAAAAAAATAATGCTTGAAATGCGTTGTAGCTTTAGCATAGCATTAAGAAGCTTCTTTTACTTATCCGTGTTCATTTATATGAGAATAGCACGTATATTCATGGAGATATAAAGATTTTTTTAAAAAAATCGAATTGTTTTCGTAAGTTTTTTGTTTATAACATGCTAAATATTCAACCCAATGCCTTTTTCAGGGAAGTTGACAACTACAGTGGAGACAAAACTCTGCAATCAGAATAGAAAAATATTAAATATTTGATGAAATATGAGCATTTTTACTAAATAATGTTTAACTGCGCATGCGCAAGATTTACCAAAATGTCTTTTACATAATTTCTTAGCCAAATGTATAGAGCTACTCTTCTAAAAAGCTCAAGCAAATATCGTGAAAATTCAGAAAGATATCGTCGATAGAATGAATTGAATTTCAGTTGCTCTCAAAAATAAACAAAGGATAAGGGGTTTTCTCCAAATTTTTATTTTTGGATCAGACACCAGTATCAAGTTCTTCTCCTTACTCTGATATGAAGTCAATATGCCTGAACAAGGCATTGCATTGGGTTGAATATTTTGCATGTTATAAACAAAAAACTTACGAAAACAATTCGATTTTTTTTTAAAAAAATCTTTATATCTCCATGAATATACGTGCTATTCTCACGGATAAGTAAAAGAAGCTTCTTAATGCTATACTAAAGCTACAACGCATTTCAAGCATTATTTTTTTCGGGGTGATCCCAAACATTATTTTTATGATTCACTTTATTGCTGGCCCCCTATTTGCCTTCGGAACAAAACCTTCGCTGAAATGTATGTGGTGAACATGCTCTTTACATCCCTGAAGTTTCAGGATAATTTGTCAAGTATTTTTTTAGATATTCGGCAAAACGTCTAAAATTGAAAGTGTCCGATTACTTTTGGGTAGATAGTGTACATGGTTCCCACGATTATACTACTTCTTGCCAACCTTGCATTCATCAATTTACACAATCACATTTACTCCTTCAATCATGACGATTTCATTCACTTCCATGCAAACTTCCCGACAAATATTTTTTCCAAACAACGCCCGTTTTTGGTGACTTTTGCAACTCAAGCTTTATAAACTCATTTGTATAGCTATTCCATCACATGTAAGTCAATATTAAATATTCATTCAGCTTCTACGTGCTCTTCTCAAACCATGAACCCTTCCTTATATTTCGCTTAATCTGATGACGAGCTTCCATACACTCTGTACATATCCACACAATAACCATCCGAAACACCCTTGTTGGCTCGATCGCGATTGCTTTTACTCGAGCTTGGGCCAGAATCCATCAAACGGAACTTTAACCAACCTAATTTCAAGTGACATTTACCTTCATAAGATGCTTAGGAAACTCAAAAATTGTTGGGTTACACCTTCTCGCAATCGCCGAATTTGCCCAGTCGCATAAAAAGATTCTTGGGTAAAATGCACCTCGCAAAGCTTGCTATGTTTCTTGGCTTCTAGTCTACTCTTTTCAGGTTCGATAACCATTTTTTTAACAAGCTCCCTTCTTTAGGGAAGCTGCGAAACAAAATAAAAAGGATGTAATGATAGCGTCTATCTTTCGGCTTGCATGTCATTAATATTTATTTCTTCTTCTACTTGAGGTTAAATTACAGGCACTAATTATAAATTTATTATAACCTGCCCGTAAAACTTCAGCTGATTGCCTGTAGTCGACCTATTTTTACAATTAACAGCGACGCAATTAGGCACTGCTGCGAGCTGAGAAATGGCAAGTTGGTCACGCCAAGATGGCCGCCGACATTCCCTCGTTTTAAGCGCCAATGCTCACTCCATGTTTTATAGAGCTCAGTGGTCAGACCCCTCGGTGGGTACTGAGTTGCTTTCAGAAAATTGACTTTTGAAAATTACACCACTGAAAATGACGTCACTGAAAGTGACTTAAGCAAGATATGTGAGAAAAGCGAGAAAAGTTAAGAGGTTGTGAACGCGACTATTGAATACAACAGATGCTTTTTCGTTTGTTGTAAACAATGAAAGTTGTATGTCCACCCACATTTGGTCATGCCGTGAGCAGGCTTTGTTTTTTAGGTTCCGTTGCTACCACCGGGCCGCCGGACGGGGGGGGGGGGATATTTAAATCACCATATCGAAACTTGATATGAAGAATATTTTATACTTATTATAAACGTAGGAGTTGCGATAAAATATATATTATCTTCTGTTTTTTCTGTGTTTCTTCTGTATTTCATCTGAGTTTCTCCACAAGACATTTGTTTCATTTGTGTTTCGTCCTTCAACATTTACTTTATCAATTGGGTGACTTTTTTCATTGTTTTCTATTATTTATTTTAATTTGTTTTCTTTTAATTAAAGGAGTCTTATTTATGTTAATTAATAAATATTTTATACTTTTTATGTATGTTTATTTTAACAATAAATATAGCATATGAAATTGGATATGAACTTTTGTATATTTTGCTTTGTTTTTAACAACATTGTCGGCTATTATTGTCACTAAATAGTTTGCAAGCCTTAGTTAGCTGATAAAATTGTGACCTCAAACAAAAAACTACTGCGACCAGAAATACTGTTAAAAAAACTAACAAACAATTTGAAAAAATGTCAGTTTTACTTCTAATTTCGTCGTATTCAATCAATATGCGGCACGCACCGACAACGAATAACGTCATAGATCTTTATGAATATGAATAAGATTTTGAAGCCCTACTGAGGCCTATAAAATATGCTATGAAGCATGTGAGAGATTTGCATTACTGATATAAAAAATGAAAATAAACTTTCATTTTGATGTTTTCTGAATTTTATAAACTGTCAGGAGATGAAAACTTGATATTTAAATTTTTTACAACAAAATTCTTCGTTATTATTATGTATTATGGAAAAAAATCATTTGGATTTCCTCAAGAAGAAATTTTAGCTTGAATGAAAATCGGGAACGTCATTTAACGGAGTTTAGGTTGAGCTCGCTTCAATATCGCTCGCTGGGAATATTGTGAAAATTTAATCCCAATTTATGAAGCTCTCACGTTGAAGCATTCAATTGTGAAGCAATTTCTCTTTAAAGTATTCTAGTTATTCCTAACCAAATTAATCATCTTTTTCTTGTTTTTAAAACACTGTTTGCGTTTTTTTTTTATTTTCTAGACTGTATTATTTCTTTTAAAACAATTTAGATTTTAGGAAAGCTTTAATTTAAATCGTTCTTAAATAAAAGGTTACCTTGGATGCGTAAAAACTTTTCATAAGTTTTGTTTTACAAGCAATTAGAAATCAAACGACGACATTCTGTCATTTTATGCTTTCGTCAATAAACCGTAGACCAATAGTTATTTTTTAAATCCGTTATTATTATTTTGGTGTATTTTGATATTTAATAAAAGCTTTCGTATTATTGTCATCCGTGAAATGCTCAATTTATTAAAATAAATAAAAGGCAATGAAATTTGAATAAATTTTGTAAAATAAGAAAACCACGTTTGAACTTTTTAAAGAGAAGCCCAATGATTCAGTTTAAAGCTCATCATTATTCTGACTATTTTAAATAAATGTGAATTGTATTCCCGGAAATACATATTTTTCTTTTATATTTTTAAACTTAAATCATAAATCTGCAACTGAAGGCAATAACATGTATAACATATTATAAACGTCAATTGATTTAAAACTTGATAAAATAATATGACCATCACTTTTTAAGGACGTAAATCTTTTTACGGTGTTTCAAAGATTTATTTCGTGTACATTAAAAAAAAAAATCCGATTGAAAAATCGAATAAGCCCTAGGGATCAGCAAAGACCGTGCTAAAGTTACGCTGATAACAAGGAAAATCTTTTTTCCTTCGCTATATAGGAGTGAATGTTATCTTGCTGACACGATATTAAAGACAATGACAGGAAGGCTGCAACTTCCATCTTGTACAAGCTGATCATATTATCAATGAAAATTTCATTAATGCAAAGATTTGAACCTTACATCAAGGAAAGACCAATCCTTAACAGCTCCACTAAAAACACGATGCATGCGTACAATAACTTTTGAAAAAAAATCTTATGTACGAGAGCGGTCATAATTATAAATAGAAAAGTGAAGGAAAAATTCCACAACCTGAACTCGAACCAGGGCGCATACCTTACGCTAACACCGTTCTTACCAATTGAGTTACCGAAAAAAAATGAGCCGCGAAGCTGTTACAATACGTCCATATGGTCTAAGGCATATCCCTGGTTCGAGTTTAGGTCTTTGAATTTTTATTTCCCTTTCGTATTGCAATTATGATATGTTTCTTCAGTGTAATTATTATCTTCTCTGTGTACAGGAGTGGTGCCAAACTTATAGAAATGAGGGTAGCAATATTTTCTATAAGTGCTGTAGCACAAAAATTAGATGGCTTACGGGACTATATAGCCCTTTAATCAATCCAATTCATAGGCATTAGTCTCGGAGATATACTCTGAATGCAAAGACGGGACTTATTGTTAGTCAAAATTTCGAGTGTGTAGTCTTTAGGATTGTTCGCAGTCAACTTAAAAACCAGAATACCCTTTATAAAATAAGTGCAATGTACATTATTAATCCACTTCGGGACGCGATTTTGACACTTCTTGTGTATAGGTACTTTTGTACACATCTACGATGATAACTACGATAGATTTCTTGGGTCTAATTTACTTTGAGTTATCTTTCGTATTTTGTCAACTGAGTGGGACATTTGTTTCACAGAACTAGAATTCAAAGTTGAATTCATTGTATATTAAAAAAGCGCTTTATAAAGGGTAGCCCAAATTATTAATTGGGCTACATTTACCCTTCAATTCTCAAATTTCTGTATTGTCTCATTAGGCCTAATAAATAAATCGATAAAATTGCCAACCATTAACAAATCTCAGTCCATGGTAGTTCAGAGAACGCGATGTCAAAATAGTAGAATCACAAATGATAAACAATAATTAATGCTTTATACCAATCAAAAATGTAATAAACTGACTTAAAGATAATGTTTCTATTCTTCAACATAGATACTTTTTACTAACATAATTCATCGACTGCCGATTTCAGCGAAATACTTAAATTTTTATATCGTCGAAAAACCAGTAAGGTTATGGCTTTTATGTGATATGAGGGAGGAAAGATCCTGTATTTCTTCTGGAGCATTTCGCGTTTAGGTTTGGGAACGCACTTGAGTGCGAACAAGGGATGGAGTGAAAAGCTGATAACACGATCTTGTCTCCTTTTGTACACTCTCCTTCCTATTGGTCCACGACATGACAGCGTATGAGCGGAAAAATATCTCCGTTCAGACTTCTTGAAGTCGTAATTGCTTCAGAGTGGATAAATTGATCTATTTTTTTCTTGGAGTCTGAATGGTGCAGTCGCCAAATCCTCTCTGGCATGATGGGCGATGATGCGACATCGTTCTTCGGATAAATGTCGGCCTTGACAGGAGTGGAAATCGCTTATTCTTTATAAGGAGCTTCGATTCTAATGTATCGCAGATCATCCATTGCTAGACAGTACTATAGTTTTATGAGTAATATTTACCATCCTGTATCTAGGGACGATTTCGATGAAGAGCTGGCATCGATTACCAAAGTCCCTAGGCAATGGAGATGGCCCTCTCCGTACCATTTTGCCATGAAATTCTAGAAGATTAGGTTGCTTTGGCAGATAAGTGACATTTTTTATGTCTGAATAAGATATTCCACATAGTTATTCTCAAATACAATTAAAGTAAATTAAAAGGTTTTAATTATAATAAATTAATAATCATTTCCTATAAATTGGACGTTAATTTTAACATGGAATTTTTAAATATTTATATTATCGAATTTTTTTATAATGCAAAGGTTGGTTGATTCGTTAGATTCAAGGGCGCATCGCTATCCAAGTCACTTTGTGCCCTTTCACTTGACTAATATCTTAAATAATTCCGAGCCAATTCTATATGAGTATTATGTTTACGCATTCCTGGAACAAACACAGTCATCTACGAGCGACAATGGCATCTCGTACAATGGTATTCGAACTCGCGACCTGACGAATTCGAGAACCAAAAAGCCTATACCCCAGCGCTCTCGGCTACAGTGCCGCCTTTCTAATGAAAAAACATTAAATAAATTCTCTGAAGGCAAACATTTTATTCATGCAAATAAACCCTGATGAAAATAATAGAATAGCGTAATCTTTGTTTTCTGTTGTCCGACAATAAGATTTATATCGATTGTTGTGCAGCTAAATTGCACCGTGCTCAGGAATAACATTATGGTCAATATACGAATATTTATTTATAATAATAATAATAATAATAATAATAATAATAATAATAATTTATTTACTTATTTATAATTGTAAGCAACAGGCTGAGTGTCCGGTAACAGCTTACAGCTGAGCAACGAAAGAGAGAAATTAAAGTAAAATAAAATTAGATTATAAAAAAAAATGAAAAAATTAATATGAAAAAAATTGTAATCAAAGAAAAATAATTAAGAATTACAGAATGAGTGAAATATTTTCTATAATAATTTTTTTGAAACGGTTATAATTCATTGCATTGATATAAATCAGATTGGATATAATATTACATAATTTAAACATTCTATAGAAGGGTAACTTATTTACAATTGTTTCTTTAGTAAAGGTAAAAGCTTAGGTGCACGTAATTGGACATAATTAAGAAATTTAGAAGAGTAAATGATATTATGATAAAGCTTAAATAAACAGCAAACATCAAATATAAACCTTCTCTTAGATAATTTATCACATGTAAAATATTTTAGAAGATAAGTATTAGTTATATACAAGGTGATTATAATTAAAGTCCCTTTGTAAAAATGCTATAAAAAAACAACCATGAGTCCGAATGACTTCAAATTTGGACTGAGCATTCTTGAAGAAGGGGCATTTGATATGGGATAAGAAAAAAATAGTTCCAAAATTTATCACTAGATGGCGCTGTAAGCGGCATAACGGAAGCGGATTCAGCTAGAAGTGACATTTTGAATTGAAATACGACGGCTTTGGCATGAGTTGTTTATGGCATGATGTTTTTACATTAAAGTTGGTCAAGGAATGCAATTGACACTAAAACAAGTTAAACATGATTTTTTTTATTATACAGTACAGTATTAGCAAAAAATCAACTGTACCGGTCAATGAACATGATTGCTTCGGGTTTGATGATGGAAAACATGACTTTCAAGTCATTTAACAGTTGTGGCACTGTTAGTGCAAAGCCCATCCACCACGGCAAGGTCGTCCCTAGTCATAATATGCCGCTTACAACGCCATCTAGTGATAAATTTTGGAACTATTTTTTTTCTTATCCATATCAAATGCCCCTTCTTCAAGAATGCTCAGTCCAAATTTGAAGTCATTCGGACTCATGGTTGTTTTTTTATAGCATTTTTACAAAGGGACTTTAATTATAATCACCTTGTACATATTATTATTATTATTATTATTATTATTATTATTATTATTATTATTATTATTAGCTACTTTGCTAGCTGGAAATCTTTTCTTTCCCGGATTAATCCGGTGTACAAATTAGTTTATAATTACACAGAGTATTTTAATGACATTGACCTTTCGCTTGCCGAAGGTCTGGATTTAAATTTATTTTCTTAATTTTTTCTTTCCTTTTATTTATTTTGCTTTTTTTAACGTAACCATCATCCTTAACTGGTTTTTATTTCGTTTTGCTTTGCTTATTTTATTTTTTATTTATTTATTTATTTATTTATTTATTTATTTATTTATTTTTTATTTTTTTATTTCTTTATTTTTTGTTAATTTGTAATTTTATTCTGGTTTTTCTTTATGGCTTTCGTTATTTACGTTTTAGAAATTGTCTTTATTTTATTCCATTATTCTTGATTTATTTTTGTCCTTGTCCGTTCAGTTAACTTAATTTTCGTTTACTTGTTTGTTCATTAATCCCGTTGGCACAATGCGTGGAAAGGGATGGGGACTATGTCGAAAAGTGAATAGTGCATTACATAGAGGACAAATGTGAGTATAAGATACAAAAAGAATCTTGAAAATCGGTTAACAACTAAAAAAAGTTACAGCCATGGAGACCTTATTTATCAATCGCCCCTCGTATAATGAATTGGCCGATATCTTAAAATCTTAAATATTGGATGAAAAGTCAGTATTGTGACATGTCGAACAACACTAGAATTGTTTTCAGAAATTCATTCCATTGTCGGGTTTGACCAAAGATTTGGGGGGGTATGACCCATTTATCACAGGCTGGAAGCCACCGTCACTGAAAGTTTTGCATGGCATATAATACATGATGCTGTCTCTTTTGCTGCTTACAAATCTCCAGTCGCTAATTCAGGTATCCGGACAATTGCCACCCGGATAACCGCCACCCACACAACTGCCATCCGGATAACTGCCACCTAGGACAATCGCCACCTAGGATAATTGCCAACTAGGACAATTGCCACCCAAAATGCTCCAGACAAGAGCTCTAATTTAATTAAAATGTTTTACTTTAGATTTTTAACGAAGTTTTAAATTGAAAACTTGAAATTTCAAATTACAATGCAAAATATGAAAAATAAAATTCTTTCACATAGAGGGTAATAGAGAGATTTAGTGACGAAAATGTTGAGGTAAATATAAATAAAGAAAATATTAATAAAGAAAATAAAATCTTCGGGGAGGGGGAGGGCGGTGACAAAATGTGCTTATTTTGTGCTGAATTCTTCATTAAACTCCATTCCTCGTTTTCAGTTACTTAAAATTATAGCATATAAGTGTGTCATTCCTCGGATCGGTGCAGCAAGCTGTGTCAGATGTGAACTGTGGCGATCCGTGGTAATGAAACGCGAGCTGGGTAACAAAGCCAAGCTCTCCGTCTTCAAATCTATCTTTGTCCCCATTCTCACCAATGGTCATGAGGCTTGGATAATGACCGAAAGAGTGCGATTGCGGGTATAAGCGGCCGAAATGAGATTTCTGAGAGGTGTGACATGTGTTACCCTACTAGATAGAGTGCACAGCAGCACAATAAGGGAGTCTTTAGGTGTTGAGCCGCTACTTCTCCGCATTGAGAGATCTCAGTTGCGCTGGTATGGCCACGTAATACGGATGCCGCAAACTGGTCTTCCTAGGCAGTTGTTATTTTCCAAGCCGGTGGGTAAGAGACCACGGAGTCGGCCTAGAACCAGGTGGCTAGACTACATGGAGAATCTGGGTTCGAGTCGCTTGGATATTACCAGGGAGGACAAGCGCCTAATGGCGGAAGATCGCGATCGCTGGAGATCCTCCATAGGGCTGCTGCCCTCGCGACCCTAACGGATAAGCGGGTTTGAAAAGTAAGTAAGTAAGTATAGCATATAAGTTTATGGCCTTCTCTTTTAAAAGGTATGTGTGTGGGGGGAGGGGGATTCCCCCTTCTATTCACTCTGATTTTATGTTAAAGCTTCATACAATGATAATACTTCATTGGTTAAATCATGTGGTAAATTGGGGTTCATTGGATAGTACAATTCTTTAAATTCTGTAATTAAATCATGTACGGGGCAGATTTAATCACGGGGATAGATTATTCAATTCTAGGTTTTTCAGTAGCCACCCATCTTTTTTATATTTATATAAAAGTTATTAAAAGTTCAAACTGAAACATGTACAGGGTATCCCGTAATGAGTGAACGAAAATTTGAGGGGTAATAGCCGGAGTTATGACTTATACAAAAAATATGTCATAAACTAAATATTAAAATATGACCTTAGTAAAACCCTTACTGTTTCTATGATATTAAGAATTTTATCATTGTTTCGAAAATGATAAAAATCCTAAAAAAAAATGTACTGAATGAAATAAATTTACTAATTTAAAAAATGTGCATTTTTATATCCTGGATCCGTCATAGTAATTTTTCTGTTAAGTAAAAAAAAAGTTCGACGATATGAAATGTGAATCCGATTGAATGTGATTCTCAAGTCGAGGAAACCAATCACAAATTTGAAATAATAAATCGTTTACAAATAGGGAGTGGATTCCGCGTTTTTAAAATCAAATTTAATAAATATTTGGAAGTTAGTAGCGTTTTTGGCCAAGTTTTTCATGTTTAGCATGTCCAACTTTATAAAAAACAGTTGTTACTTTAAAAAAAAATCCATGCATAATCCCTATTGTTGGGTGGCAATTGTCCTCGGTGGCGATTATCCTAGGTGGTAGTTGTCCGGGTGGCAGTTGTCCTAGAACCGCTAATTCAGTCACGAGATACACTCTCTAGCACATCTAGTGAGATTTTGTCGCATCTCTCGATGATCTTTTTTTTTTTTTTTCAAATGGCCCTTATGACGAATTTTCTAGTCGTAAACGAGAAATTTATAATTTCTTCCCAAAGATTCTTATCGCATATATGCTTGATTCTCATTCTTTTATGTTTTGTTATGAAATCTATACGTTTTACTTGCTATCTTTAAAATTTCAAAGAGATTTGAAAAAATTAGCTTGAGAAATATATTTGTTTATAACTTTTTAACAAATGGAAATTTTTCAAAAATATTTTGGGAATTTTAATACTCCATTAGGTACTATCAAATTATAATAAAAGTTTTAAATTTCACGACATATTTGTTCTTGAGGGGCCCACTTCAGGAATTCTTACCCGGCTATAAAACGTCGAATAGAACTGAAACCTTAATGGTCATATTTGGCGAAATCTGAAACATTGAAATGATGATATTAATTCGAAAAATAAAATAAAGTAACAAATTCAACTACGCTCTTGAAATATGTAATAGAACAATCTAGACCAGGGGCCGGCAACCTGCGGACCAAGGTCCGCTTCCGGTTTCTTTTCGGCTTCCTACCGGATTCCATGCGGCCCGCGAGAATTTTTTAGAAATATGTAATGAGCGGCCAGACATAGGATAATTTTAAATTATTTTTTGGGAAACAGTGCACTTTATATTAAAAACCTTAGAAAAGGTTAAAAATGTGTAATTAAAAAGGCTGCCGACCCCTGAACTAGACAGTAATCGAAGGCGCTTAATCGCTAAAAAATAAACAGAGGGTAATAGTGAAAAATACGAATAAATGTAGTACGTAGGGTAGATGTAACATTAATTGGCAGTTTAAGACATTACAGAAAAACGATATTATTCAGGGTGATTAAAAGTCGCGCACATCCAAATTTGATTGTCTATAAAGTGTGTAATAGTTGAAAAGTTTCATCGGCTACATTAAACTTTTTATATTTTGAGCAAATGTTGTAAAAATATACATGTGTTGTGTAAATACTGTACAATTATTTATTGTCGTCTGGTTTTTACTATTATTTCGATTTTTGGATCACTGCTTAATATCAAATTGCATTTCGAAATGGCATTTTACAGTAAAATGGTATTGTGTAATAAAACTTAAATCGAAATCGCATTTTGAAACTTTCTAGTTATACTATTAAATTGTAAATATAATCCAGAATGGGCAGAATGAAAAAACATTCTGACTTAATTGCAAGAAAAATTGAAGGTAACTTTAAAAGTGATCCGAAATAAATATAAAAAGTAGCACATTAGCCAATATGCTAATACTGTTCACTCACATAGAATATGAATTTTACTTTGAATAAATTTGCGGTTTGCTACAGCTTGTTAAAAATGCAATTAAGTAAAAATGAATGAAGTGGATAAAATATGATTAGATCAAAAATTCGTTAAAATATTAATGAGTTATGTCAATTACCAAAAAAATATATTCATCGAAGAAATAATCGAATTATGTAAAAGAGTCTTAAAAGTTGCTAAAGTAGTCGGAACTAAGGAGGAACTCTTTTAAGAGGTAAATTTCTTCAAACGTTCGAGAGAGGTGAAATGGGAAAATTATCGCTTAGCGCCTCTTCTAAGGAATATGGGAAAGGAAACCTTTCAATTTAAAGATGGAACTGTCATTTGCATCTATTAATTGAATTTCTATTAAGGTCGTTAATTGAATTTTTAAAGGTTCAACGATGATGCTTTATCAACGACTTTAATGAAGACATTCATTCTGTCATTTCATTTTCGGGATTTGAGATGTCTAGTAACAATCGGTCTAATTTAAGCACATTAAAAAATTCTCACAATAAAAAATTTAAAGTACGTTTTAAAAAATCATATTAAAAAGTAAAAAGTTTTTAAATTAGTTATTAAAATGAAATGTCATAAAGGAAATTCTTAAAAGATTATTCTTGAAAATGTCAAATGCATCTCTCCAACTTATGTTTGTGGGTTTAGGAATTTTAGTCCTTATAAGAATTTATCCGTACGGGTCTTTTAAAAGAAAAATAAGTGTATTTCTATCAAAAATCGAAACAGAAATTCGATCACTAAATTGGGAAATACTTTATCATATGCTGACCGAAAATTGGATATCCACATCTGGCAGTTTTTATTGCAAATACGGCAAAAAAATGAGATGCATTTCTCCAAACAATTTTTGCTGAAATACCTCATCAAGTTTGAAACATAAAATGTGATTTACGAAGAGGATCTAGCTAAGCAGAAAATATTATAAGATTTGGTATACAATGAATCTCCGACTACAAGAGGCAATGGAGAAAAGAAAAGCAATTTGATCTTTCCTAAAGCATTACATAAGAATGAAATTTTTGAGTAATCAATTCCTTCCAAAGCAGAGTAGTAGTTTAACATATTATAAAAAATGCTTAATTTGAAAACTACTTCTACCAAAGATCTAGACGCTCGTTCTCCGATTCCAATTGCGGATTTTTTCTTTTCATTTTCCACAGTTTGTTTTCCATTCGGTAGTCTTGTTTCAGAATGGTATAATGTAGTCGCCACACAGTCACTCAGTCTATTCGACACATTCAGTACGTCATATTCAAGTCGTCACATTCATTTCGTCTTTGAATCTTTTTCTTATTCAGTCAACTAGACACATTCAGTATGTCACATTCAAGTCGTCTCAGAATCATTTAGTAACTCAATCGACTAGACACATTCAGCTCCTCACATTCATCTCGTTTCGCTTGATTACTCGGTCATTTCGACACGTTAGTTTTTTACTCAGACTATCACATTCATTCCATGACGAAATAATAAAATTGAAAAGACCACCGCTCCTATTCTTTTGATACTACATGTATATACGAGCTACTACTCGTATAACTAGCTACTACTCGTATAACTAAAAACTGTTAGCTTCACATTTGTTTATATTTTCGGTGACATTTGTTAATACACATGGACCCATTGCAACTTTCCACCCTTTGACTAAAGTCATAGAATACACCATTTTTCGCCAACTGAAATTGTATATCCAACCACTACTACATCGTAATCAGTATGGATGCGGACCCAATCATAGTGCCAACTCACTCATGATGAAAATATATCAAGAAATCATAGAAACTCTTGATAAGAAAAAAGCATTAATCTTTGCAAAAACAGACGTATCTAAAGCATTTGATATCGTTCCACGTCATCAACTCGTACACGATCTGTATAATATAGGAGTCCGTAGTTCAGCATTATCACTGTATGCTTCGTACTTTCAGAATCGCTATTTCTGTATAGTTGATAAAGATAATCCCGACCAGTCTACTTCTCATGTTTCCAACAATGGTGTCGTCCAAGGATCTGGGTTTTCCATATTTTACTCCGTTTTCTCACGATCCCTTTTTGATCTATCTCTACATTGTAGCTTATTATCATACGTTGGTGATAACTTTCTGTTCTCTCAATGCAACTATGACGATATTGAACAAGAGAAGATTATTAGAAGATTATTACAAGAAGGTTTAAATAGCGTAGAAGCCTGTTATCGTGAACGCGCCATGATATTAAATACACAAAAAACAAACATAATTATATTTCTTCATTCTAATACCCCAGCCACCAATGAATCTATCAGCGTTTTAGGAATAGACTTTGACACACAGTTGAACTGTCAAAATCATATTCAAAACTTAATTCGAAGAATTATTAAAAAATGCTATTTGTTTTATCGTCTAAGTAAACTTTTAAATTCTAAAGAGTTAGCCATTTTAACACGATCACACATCTATGCCACCATTGAATATGGCATCTGCTTATGGTCATGCGCTTATACCTATCGACTAAAGATGTTAAAACCTGCAGTGAATCAATGCATTCGAGTAGCCTTCAGACTTGACCGTTATCAGTTAATTTCAGAACACTGTTACAAAATCGGTCTGTTGCCCTTTGAGGCCTTCGTTATTTATTGTAGATTGAAATCGTTGGCCAACTCTTTACGTTATCACGAGACCCTAATCATTTTATCCTACAACTTTTTTAATAGCTCTATATATATTCGTCAACCTCAACGATTGTCATTCCCATGCTATCAATTTAAACGCAGAATGTAGCCTTATATTACTTTTAAATTTTGGAATGACTTGCCATATTATGTGCGAAGTCACATCTTTGTTTGTTCTCGTTATAAATGTATTCATAATTGCACACATTTTAATATTATCTTAAAATCATATATTTTAAAAAACCGAAAAAACTTTCAACTTTCTTAATATAATCATTGTGAACCTGATTGTTGTTCTAAACTTAGTGAATTTATGATGTAATACTCCCAGAGAGTGCTTATAAATAATAATAATAATAATAATAATAATAATAATAATAATAATAATAATAATAATGATAATAATAATAATATGTAATGTAAAAAAATAATTTACTGATAAATATATTGCTGGATTACTGCGAAAATAAAAAATTAAAACTGGGGTTAATACTGCAAACATAAGTTAACGATATTAACGGAATAAACGGAAAGAAATTTCTGCAACCTAGGGATCACGAATATCACGCTATCTGGACCCTATTTTACAAAACAAAAAATAAAATGATTTATAAAAGAGGATAGAGGGGATCAGGAAATATCATTAGAGACGTTAAGGACGTCAAGTTACCAAATTAATCTTATTCATAAAAATTTTAATCACTTATTATTATTTTTTAAAAAAAGTACTAATAATATAGTATTTGTTATCCGTATTTTTTACTTAACAGGTAAAAAATAAACCCCATTTAAAAATGTCACTTAGCTGAATGCATCAAGTCATGAATTATTTTTTGACTAAGTGAAAAAACAAATCTGGGACGAATAAATGTGACGATTTGAATGATTATGATCAACTGAAGTGTGATGAAAGCATCTACTACATAACAAATACGCATTTATGTAATGGACATCTAGAAGAGTTTACTTTTTCAGATATTGGTTTAAACTTAATTTTAAATCCACTCTAATAAATCAACAAAACAGTTGCAATACAAATGGATTGTTGTCAAATATTGACTGCCGGAAACAATCAATGATCTAAAGGAAGCAGACCGCTCGAGATCGTAGGCAATGGAGCTTCCTTCATGAGTTGATCTCCTCGACTGTAGCTCACGAAATGTATCACCCGTGATAACAACCAGGCGAGAAACAAGAACATCGTAGAACGCCGTCGAAGTGGAAACAATGATCATCTCCGCGATCATCACCATACAAACACGGTCTCTCAAGTTACTTATTCGTATCATTAGCCAAGCGAGGATGTCACGACTCCCATTGACTTCAAGGCGATGTGACGAAGGATCAAGTAGTACCGTATTGCGGGCTTCAGAAAAAGGCTCCAGCGCCCAAGATGCACATCGTCAAATGGCTTTGACTCGAGTGCATGAAGGCATCTAACGAATACGGAATTTTGAAGATGAAGTTTGCCACATTCATATGGAAAAAAAGACAAATACATATTTTTTAAAATAAAATTTTAATCTAGGATCTGAGTGGAAATTCTGTTATTTCTAACTTCTTCTTTCTTCAAAAAGTATTTTACGATGATTTTCTCAAAAAAATCAGCTAATGGTCAATTGAATTATTATTGAATGATTTTGCTGAAAACAGAAGCTTAATAATACTCTACATTATTTTATAATTTAAATATTTCTTTGTTAAACTTCTATTATTATCATCTCAGTGTACGATAAATTGTTGCAGTACACTTATGATGATCAAAAAACTATATTTTTTAGGATTTAGTTATTAACAAAATAGCTTATAATTTGCAATAAAAAGATAATAAATTGAAATTCTTAAGAATTTTTCTTCTTGTTGGTTAAAATTTTGGCAGCACACCTAAGGTTCGTGAGATGCTTTCAAGGCACACAGTTGAGAATCGCTTGGACTTAGAGGAAGAATGTGGTTTAAGCACGATGGTGCTCCCGCACATTTCAGCTACAGTATCGGGAGACGCCCACTATCAATGGATAGATAGGGGTGAACCAGTTCCATTGCCTGCACAGTCACTCGATCTTAAACCAAATGTAAATATGGTGAATCCTGAAATGTGACTTGACCAGTGGCGTTGCCAAAAAATTTTCTAAGGGGAGGAGGTATTTTCATTTTTGGAAAAAGCATGCTAAATTCTTATAATAAAGAAATCCATTTCTGATGAAACAAATGTTATAAAAATGAACCTCATTTCATTAGTGTGATAAATGACAAAAATTGATAGCCAGCGTATTGTCAATTCAGTCCTATTATACTACAATGATTGCAATACAATGATAAAGGTTTATGATCCGTTTCGAAAAATTCCTGACAAAATAATTGATATGAACAAAGAAAATTTATGAAAAGGTACTACTTCATTTCTATTTTTTTCCTGTTTTCGTATATACTTTTTCACAAGTCAATAAAAAATAAAGTAATAAATTTCGTGATAAAGAAATGAACTTTCAGACGACCTTAATCTTCTTAAAGTTTTAATGATTAACGATTCGTGTTTTTTTGCTTTATTTATTTATTTATTTATTTATTTTATTTATGTTTTAAATGCTAGCTCTATTCGTTATTTATTTATGATTTACTTTAATGCAAAGTTGTCTCCAGATTCTCTAAGGTTCTCATTGCTATTCAGCCATAGAACACTTTGTAGAAGATGTCAAGAAGAGTTTTTGCACTTATTTCGTATTTTCTAGCAAATAAGCTTTCTTACACATGAGAAGAATAAACAACCAGAAAAGCGTTTAATACCATGACTATGATCGATAGCGTAGTGTATTCACAGCATTAATAAAAGAAAAATCGATTATGAGCAGGCACGCGAATTGTATAAAAGAATGTTTTTTTTTAATTTTTGATAACATAAAGGATGTTGATATGCCAAAAATTTAATTTAGCACTCAGTTAAAAATAAATTGCCAAGAGAATTAAGAACCTATAATTACGAAATTGCTTGTCACATTTGTCTTAGGAAGCTTTTTAAATTTTTGTAAACAATAGAAAAACATGACTTAATGGTTCTATGGCTATTATGGCATAAACGACCAAAAAAATATTTGCACTGTCAAGATTCCTTGAATGAAAAAATATAGCAGGAATATGAACAAATATTTGAATGAATGAAATGCATATCATTACACTAAACAATCAATATAGGAAACATTTAATTATATTTAAATTTAACATTATAATTTAAGATTTTATTTTCTGATAAAAATATTTCTGAGTTCACCAAAAAAAGAAGAGAATTAAACACGGGGTGGTAAGACCCTGAAAAGATGATGTTTCGGAAAGAGGAGATAGTGACAAAAGATAGCCTCTATCCGAAACGTCACCCTTTCAATTTTTATTTTTTATTTTTTATTTTTTTTTCAGGGTTCTTGTGTCTCGTACTTCTTTTCTTCTAAATCCGTCATGAGTTCACTATAGTAAAACTTCGTTATAAAAGGGAACACACAACGCTGAAATCCTCTCTTAAAAAATCTAAAAATGTAATAGAAACATACTCAGAAATTTAAGAGGTGCGACTCTCTTATCTTTAACCGGAAAGATAATTTTTAAAAGATTCTCGAAGGCGTATTTCGAGAGATATCAGAAAACTAATGGAAACTAATCTCCTCTCTCCAAACAAGTTGGGCTCTTCTCTTTCCAACGGAGTAATTTTAGATCTATGTAATTAAAATTCGGACCTTTAAATGGTGTCTGGATAGTTTTCGTGCAATTTATATCTTAGCATTGTCGACTATAACGAACGGCTCGACACTATCATCAGAAGCATTTTATTTCTCTTCAACGAAAGATTAAGCAGATACATATTGTAGACATTCTAAGAAAGACGTGCGTTATTTTTAATGTCATTTGACAAGTTTAGAATTAATTTATATCTGAATATTCAGTAGAATTATCGCTATTGCAGCTGCAATCACCGGGTAATTTAATTTAGCAAACGATTAAAGCTCCTCTCGTCATTCGCCGGCCAGGTGGCCGAGAGGGCTAGGGCGTAGGCTTTCTAGTTCTCGAGTCCACCTGGTCATGGGTTCGAATCCCACCGTGGGCATGGATGCTTGTGTTTGTCCCGGGCTGCATACAGATATAACTTCTGTAAAAGGCGCAAAATGACCTTAGTAGTCGACACCAAAAATTCTAATAAACCAACCAACCTCTCCTCATTAACGTAACCAAGTAGGATTTATTTGAATTTATATTTTGAACATAATCAAGCATCTTAAATAAGAATGAATGTGTAAACATTTCTGAGTGTTACTTGAAAAACTTTGTCTATAACTAATAGAAACCACTAAAGGGTATAAAACAAAAATGACAGAATAGGACTCAGGCGGGGATAGAACTACAGAATTTGAGGCGATGACGGAATTTCTGGATATGAAATTGTTACTCCCAAGAAAAATATTGAAATCCTAGAAGCTATATTTTCGTTTCAAATAATAAATAAATATTTGTCCAGATTCTGAATTCTAAAATCGTACAGTGCACAATATAATTAAATACATTACCTTCATAATGTTATTGTATAATTTTTTCAATTTTTCATTAAATTTTAAATTATAAAATTTTGTAGAAGCACAGTTTTTTTAGCAATAAAAAATTGGAAGTTAAAAAATTACTCCACTTTTTGCTTTATATTGCTAAAAGACAAATAAAACTCTCTAAATTCCCAATTTTCTTTACTTTTCAAAGTCATTATAGCACAAAAACCTTTTAAGAACACGTTCAACGACAAATTACAATTGATGATAGAAATTTTTGGTTCATTTTTATCATCCCTTAAAGTGTTTGCACTGAACTGAGAAGTTCGGGGCCGGCCCACCCCTTGGCTTTTCTAGAGAAGTGACCCTGTGATAAAGGTTACTAACATTTTCGTTCTTGGGAAGGGGGGAAAAAAAGGTGGAGTGGAGGAAAAAAGTCGAGTGCAAATGGTTCGAAGAGAAAGCAGACCAGAAGCTATCTGCTGACTTCTACCTAAGCACCGGGAAGAGTTTACGAGTCATTTGGGGGTAGCATCGGCATTGGGTGGGTAGGAAGGGGAATTTCATTCCTTGTGCGAAAATGAAAGTATAAAAAATAAAAAAGTAGTCTTCCCCGCTGAAGGGGCGTACTTTTCTCACGCGTTCGTTTTTATGTTTTATGGAAAAACTTAACTTTGAACATTTCCGAATAAGTAGCATGGAACAACACTATTAAAGAATAGGAGATTTGTAGAACTGCATGCTGGCGTAGTTTAACGAGCTCTTATATATAAGATTCTTTACATTTTTACAAGCAATTTAAAGACTCTAAAAATAAAAGACAAGCATTTTATTTTCTTTTCTGATTCCGTTGATATTTCTAGTTTCCCTAAGTAACTAGGCATTATTTTCATAAACCAACTGAAAACCCTTTCATTAATAAAAATAAAAATTCTAATTTTTATGTTTCTTTATTTTTAATAAATTTTCGATATTACAATATCATTATTGAATTAGGCCTGTTTCATAGAAGACTTCGGGAAACTAAACGGTTTTCGTGTTTCTATTTATTACGTATATGTACTGAATATAATTACAGGTGAACCCAGTCAACTCGATCCAACAGGGGATCAGATTATTAGTTCGACTTATCCGAGTTCTATTTATCCATTTGAACGAAAACGAGGCTATTGCTTACAATCGAATCCACATATGTTTCCCGCATATGAATACAGGATTTGTTCCTACGTCAGGTTTTGTTTTAAATGAATAAAACGCTTGGAAATTGGAATAAACATTCATTACTAATGTTATTAGGCTGACGGAAAGGTGGCTATTATAAACGAAGTGTTTTTTATTCGGGGTTTTTATATGCGGATTCGCCTGTACTAAAAAAATTAATGAAATATACGGATTATATTCAAAAAAATTTTAAAGTTTGGTTCGACTTAAACGATTTTAATAAAATTTATATTCGAGTTAACAAGTGAAATTTCCACTAATTAATGCTTCAGAGAGATGGGACCAAGAGTTTAGTTCGACTTAACCGGGGATTCGAGTATCCGAGTTCGAGTTATTCACCTGTATTCTAAGTTCATATATCTCAAAATGAGTGTGGACTTTTTTTTAAAACATTTTTAGTAAAAATAAACGCCGTGGGACAAAACGACTAACATCTTAAAAAATCATTAGTTCTAAGAAACCCTATGAATGTATTTTAAGATTCTATGATTTTAAAATCTGCATTTAATGTAGCCCTGAGCGGAATTAAAGGATTTCCCGTGAACGGGGAAAGCCATTGGGGAAGGTAAATGAGCGTTTGATCCATAAGCCGAAGCCCGGTCTTCCCTGAGTGCTTCTCTTTGTCTTTTCATTGGAGGTATGACAAAAGCCAATGAAATGGAAAATAACTTCCAAAACAAGATGAATAGAATAGTAAGTTCAAAAGCATTCTTTTAAAGTGCTAGAAAATGCCCTTGTCAACCAGGCTTGGAGAAACAAATGATTATATGTATAAACTCATGAATGGGAGATACAAGAAAATATGTATCCACTTTTTTCAAGACTGAAGAAGTACTTAAAAATTTCTTCAGAGTTTTTCCACAATGGTTATCTCCTCCTTTTCAAATATAAATTTTTCAATAATTTTTCAGATTAACAAGATTTATGAAGTTCATTCATTGAAAGTATTAGAATATTTTTATATTTATTGTATATAGAATGTAATCCGATTTATTTTTATTACTTTTTTTATCATGCTCAACAATTAATTATCTATAGAATTACGCTAATCTATTTATACGAAATACGAGGAGATATCCGAAAGTAACGCCATTTATATTTAACGGAGGAATATATAAATATAGTCTTCTCTTCTATATACAGGGTGAGGCATTTATCTTGAGACAACTGAATATCTCGGAAACTAAGCATTGCACGAAAAAATGTCCAAAATCAAAAGTGAATTATTTCGCGGGGGAAATTCATTAGTTAAAAAAGTATCTCCCCCCCCCTTGTGAGGGGGGATGGGGGAGGGGTAACTTTGAAATCTTAAATAGGAACCCCTAATTTTAATGGTATATTCAGATTGTACACAGTATTCGAGAAATGTTTTATTCTTGGTGTTTCAATTGATCCAACCGTTTAGGAGATAGAGGCCCTGAAAGTGTGGAACTTTTAAATTTTTGAACCCAATTTTATCGATGAAGACAAAGAAAGAGATAGAGAGTGGATCTTACAGACATTCCTATTCTACTTTTTAATGGTCTTTAAGAATCCGAAGTCAGAATTTCAAAAATTCAAAATTTTTTAGTGCATAAGTAAACTTTTGGGGGTAGCAGTCCTATGGAGACAGAGTCTATGTGTGTGTATTGAAAAATATTGGATTTTTGAAATTCTGACTGTCAGGGCCTGTATCTATTGGATCAATTGGAAAAGCATAAAGAATAATACATTTCTCGAATATTGTGTACAATCTGAATATACCATTAAAAATAGGGGTTCCAATTTAAGATTTCAAAGTTACCCCGCCCCCCAGCCCCCCCTCACAAGGGGGGGGGGAGATACTTTTTTAACTAATGAATTTCCCCCGCAAAATAATTCACTTTTGATTTTGGACATTTTTTCGTACAATGCTTAGTTTCCGAGATATTCAGCTGTCTCAAGATAAATGCCTCACCCTGTATAAAGAAGAATGTTTGTGGGTTTGTTTGTTTCTTATACAAATCTACAATTTTATTCCGATCTTGATGAAAGTTTGTTCACTTGACCTTCAAAACATGAGGAAGGTCACTGTCTACCTTAGATCTCGGGAAAAAAATAATTATTGATAATAAATCGATATTCATGATGATGGCAGTGCATATTAATAAGTAATATCTCATGACCAACAATGAAAGGCAAATTTTGAGCAACAATAGTTATCAACAATGGTGTCAACACGCAATTCACAAACATTCTGCACGGACCAACAATATATATCTCATGACCAACAATGCAAGGAAAAGTTTGTGCTATATATACCTCGTCCAACAAGAGAAAAACAGGGCGTGTTTCCGGTCTGATATCGACTACTCACTCATCCGCAATGCTTTGTGGGATCTCTCCTTCAGCGGCTACACAAGTCAATTTGTAATGGCGTCGCCGTGCAACAGCTCTTCAGCCAAACAAAGAAAAACTATTCACAGCCAGGCTAGGGAAATTGTGTGGAACGTATTTTGCTACTTAAAAGGAAAACAGTGTTTTAAAAGCTCATCTGCCTTGATAGAAGAAACTTCCAAGGCAACGCAAGTTTCTTTTTCTTGCGTTCGAACAATTGTTCAAGAAGGAAACGAAGCGTCTTCATGCGAAGCTACCACCCCCTCTCCTCACTTTTCGACTCCTGGAAAGAAAAGGCCCAGGGAATCTCGAACAACGAATCTGGATGACTTTGACCTCTCGATTGCACGAGCATGTGTATCCGAAATACACTCAGAAGGTAATTATCCTACTCTGAAAAATGTGTACCAGAAATTTAGAGAAAAAACTGACTACGTCGGATCGAGAACTTCCTTCGCCACCATTATGCATGATAAATTGCATATGAAGTATGGCAAAATCAACCACCGTCAATTTTACATCGAGCGGACAGATGTTATCGCACAACGACGTCGTTTTTTAAGGCAAGTACAAATGCTACGCAGGGACCCCACACGTACTTTCATATATCTGGATGAAACGTGGGCTAATGCACACCATGGCCGTGAAAGACAGTGGCATCACGACGGGAAAAGCTGTGCTCAACCAGGGAGCTCGGAACCCTACCGCGGACGTTTCATTCCTACGGGTAAAGGCTCCCGTCTCATTCTTTTGCATGCTGGAAGCGATAAAGGGTTTGTGAACGACTGCTGTTTATTATTTCGGTCAAAAAATAAATCCGCAGATTACCATGACGAAATGAATGGGCATTGTTTTCATGAATGGTTTAGAACAAAACTGCTGCCAAATATTCCGAAAAATTCAGTAATCGTCATGGATAATGCCCCATATCACTCGGTGGAGAAGGCCAAAGCGCCGTGCAGCAATACAAGGAAATCGGATATGATAGAGTGGTTGGCCCTACGAGGAATACCTACCGAAGCAAAAATGTCAAAAGGTGAGCTGTACGATGTTATCAAACAACACAAAACAGCAAAGCGCTATGTTATAGATGAACTGGCTAGCGATGCCGGCCATTTAGTGATAAGACTACCTCCTTATCACTGTGATCTCAATCCCATTGAACTTATTTGGGCACAGGTAAAAGAATATATACGGAAGAAGAATACAACTTTCAAGATTGCTGATGTTGAAAAACTAACGAGAACGGCAATTGATAATGTAACTCCTGAAAATTGGAGAAAAGCGATAGAACACGTTTTGCGTGTGGAAGAACGATATTGGGAAACGGACTGTTTGATTGAAGATCAAGTGGAGCCTTTAATAATTCATGTTAATGGAGAAGACAGCAACAGTGAAGAAGAAGAAGAGTGGAATGACATTAACGTTCTACCACAATCTCCTTAGCCTGAATTTAGATATAATTCAAAAAGTCTTTTTCAAGACTATACATTCTCATGGCCAGCAAATAAACGAAAGAAATATCGTTAACTGTAATGGAAAACGTATCATAAAACTGTATTTTATTAAAAAAATAAAAAATAAGTTAGCATCTTTAATAAAACCTTATAATTCTTTAAAAAAAACAAAAAACATGTCATTAGAATGTATAAATATTTAAAAAAAATGATGGTTAAACAGACTGCACGTTATTACCTTAAAATAAGTAAACGATATATAGAAAATTGAGTTAAAAGACAATTTTATGAAGTGTACAATTATTTTAATTATAATTAAAGCAAAGCAACTGAATAATATTAAAGCTTCTGCTGTAATATTATAAAGCGCTTCTTCAATGAGACATGAGACAGAAGTGAGTAAGCGCATGAGGCCCCCTTTCTCTGATTGGCTAATCTGAAACTTCCTGTGACACACCCTGTTTTTCTCTTGTTGGACGAGGTTTAAATAAGGTTCAATTTGTAACAATGCATAGAATTCCTGTTATTCAGGCTTTTCTTAGAATTGATAGTTCTTAGTACTTAACAATTTCTGTAAAATCTTTAAAAATGATCAGTAACTGGAGATAATGAGAGTTAGCAGACTATTGAAAAAGAGTGAAAAAAGGACAGAGGAGGCAGTCCTTTAGCTTCGTGCTGTATTGAGCAAATGGTAAGCATGTCAATAGAAGAATCGGCGACCGCTAGACTACAAAAAATGATGAATGGCCAACTTTTGCTTCAAGACATCGAGAGCAGAATGGGAATTGTAACAACATCAAGTGTACATCTAAAGTAAGATTACGTGACTAAGAAATTGATTTAGGCTAGCTGTGGCATACTTGGAGAGGTCCATCCATTGTGAGCATTTAAAAAGTTTTTTTCGAATTTTTATTATGAATTTTTACTGTATTAATTCTAAGCGTTTTCGTGTGTTTATTTTTAAGATATTGCAAAATTTAATAAAAGAAAAAACAAAGAGTCCGAGCCATGCTGAGGTTATCACCTAGCTTATTTGGTAGCATAGCAGTTCCAAACAATTCAAAAAAACACACTGAACGACCAATTTATTAGAGACACCACTTACGGAAAATGGATCGGCCTCCCAGTGACACACAATCAATGGAATAGGCCAAAGCGGTGTATAAAAGGGATGCATTGGATCACAAGTTGCAGTCAGCAGCTGAAGTGGACTGAGTATGGGTAAATCCAAGAATTTTACCGACTTTGAACGAGGCATGATCGTTGGAGCTCGACGGGCGCAGTTAGCATTTCGCAAACGGCGAACCTCGTGTTTTCCCGTGCAACAATGTCAAGGGTATTCCATGAATGGCAGTTATGCCAAACAACCTCCAACAAACAACTCCGGACGACACAGGGCTGTGGATGAACGAGGCCAACGGCGACTGGCACGAATCATCCACAGCAACAGGACGGGAACAGCTCAACAAATTGCAGCGCAGTTCAATGAGGGAGCATCCCAACCCATTTCGGAGCACACGCTGCGGCGCACCTTGCACCGAGCTGGGTTTACAAACAGGCGGACAGTACATTTACCGTCGCTGTCACCGCAAAATAGGAAAGCGTGCCTGCTATGGGCACACAGGCGTCACCACTGACACTGGATGAGTGGAAGAAGGTCGCCTGATCCGACGAAACTCTGCAGTTAAAACAGAAAAGGCTATATGGGCATTGGAAACATCTGAACAACGAGAGTTTAGAATAGAGCAAAAGGGTATACGAGCTTCTACGTCAAGGGCAAGAAAAAGTTCGGTCCAAAGAATAGTGGAAAAAAGTTCGGTCCAAGAAAAAGTTCGGTCCATGTTCCTCGGTGGTGAAGATGGAAATTGTTTTAATCTGAGGCAAGTCAACAAGAGGTTAAATAAAGTCCCGGTATATCACCTAGAATTCCTGTTTTTCGGATTTTTCGTAGAATAAAGTCCCTTCGCTTTGTGTTGTATTGACTGAGTTATTATTTAACCAATTTGGAGCTATAATTTAACTTTTTGAGATTGTTCTATAATTATCCCGGGCAACGCCGGGTCCTCTGCTAGTTGCTATATAAAAAAGTTAAAATAGCCAAAAAGAAGGCTGAGTACATGCACAGACATTGCATAACAAGAATTGATCCTGCGTACGCACACTACGTGCTACCAGTTCTTTAAAAAATGGCCGCCATTATCACATCGTGTACAGTAGAGAAGAGCGAGCTGTTATAAGGTTTCTTTTCGTAAAAGGTAAGAAACCCCCGGAAATTCATGGGGAAATGGTAGAAGTTTACGGTGCCGACTGTCTGGCCTATTCTATTGTGTGCAAATGGGGTAAAATGTTTCGGGAAGGAAAAGATAGCCTTGCCGATAAACAGCGTTCTGGGCGGCCTGCGTCACTTGCAACACCGAGGTCATTAACAACACAATCAGAAAGAAGTGAATGAAACGTTGCGTGTCACGTGAGGGAGCTGCGGAGGTCGACAGCGAGCATAGAAAAGGGTAGGAAATAGGAGAATTGTTAGTGGCGCCATCTCTGAACGCAATAGGTAAGAAAAAGGTGAAGAGGAAGAGAAAGAGAGCGAGAAATAGGAAGTGGCGTAGAAAGGAAGCAACGTCAGAGATGGGAAAGGAAGTTTCTGGGTCATTTGAGCGGAAGATCTCGTTTGGGACGGTTGGAGGCTATTTACCGACAACGACGGAAAAGTTCCCGAGCAAGGTGGATGAAGAGCGGCAAGGACAGCGAGCAGGGAAGCTGTCGGAAACCTCTGGCAAGCAAACAAGCAGTTCAGCGTCGTATCAAAGACGTCAGGTTGGCGCGAATGAGATTGGCGTCGCTTCCGAGCGTTTGCAGCATAGTGGAGAATTCCAGGCTCGTAGCGGGAGTGCAGAAGCAAGCATAGTTGCCTCGTGCGTTAGTCACGTTGTTGCTCACGACCAGTCGAAGAAGGAGCGCGCAAATTGTAAGCCTCCCTCGTCTGTTACTGCGGACCTCGATACAAGGCCACAAACTCGGGAGAATAGCGTTAAGAGTGTCTACAAATTACGTGAGTACAATATTTCTTTACTCCCTTATTGCCAGGGCGTTTGTATTAAGTTACAACATAGAGAAGCGGTTTATGGCGCTTCGGTAGGGCTTCAGTATGCTCTTCAAGCTTTGACGTTAATATAGGTTAACTATTATATGCGTAATTTGCGCGTTGAAAGAGAGCATAATGGCGAACCTTGTGAGGAAGGCAATTCCTAATTACACGTAATGCCTTGGGTGCTTCAGGCTTACTTACAAGAAGATTTAGGAGCCACATATATATACGGAACTTATTGAAAGTATAGTAGGTGGGTTCCATTCTTAGGCCTTTTAAATTAGGACCAATCCTAGGCTAGCAATTAATTAGGTTACGACCGGACTATTTGAGCTCGGTCTCTAAAATTGACTATGTCTTAATGTTCTATGTTTCTCTTTTAAAATTTAGATCCTCATTACCTTATATAATAATAAACGCCTAGCGTCGCCGTTTGTTACGGATGAAGGACTAGCTCCGATACGGTGACTGCGGTCAAGCCCATAATAAAACCTACCTTCCTATATGCAAGCCAGCATCTCCGGAAGATTCTCCAACGAGTGCAGTTGGACTTTGCTGTTATAATTTTTTTTTGTGGATCTTCCTCCATAGAATTTAATGGGCAGTTACGCCCCTATATTAAATTACCCATTGTAGTAATCATTCGAGTCCTCGTTGTGAGGCTCCTCTCTTAGAACTGTATTATCATGAAATAGAATAGGGATGTTAGCTAACCTAGGTACTTAAAGTTAACGGGTTCTGCTAAAACTTAATCTTTTTGAATATATTTAACCTGCAGGGATCCGGCTGTGTCCCTGTAGGACTATCCCTGTTCGATCAGCTAAAGCAATTACTAGCTTTTCCTGTGTAATTGTACTTTCTTTAATAATTAAAACCGACTTTTCCATTATCCTACCCTCTGTGTCCATTAAGTTTATTCACTTCCACTGCTATTCTTTAAATATACGTGACATTGCGTTTCCTTGAAAGAAGTGAGTGAAACGTTTCATATATCCTATCTATCTGCAACATCTACAACGGTACAGCCAGGAGGAAAATGCGTTTCTGAATGGCATTGTCACAGGAGATGAGTCTTGCACGTCTCACCTCAGTCTAAAACTGCAAGCTTGGTGAGAAACTTCCAAATTCTCCGGTTCGGAAAAAAAATCATTTTCTCCTTCAGCTCGGAAGAGTATGCTTATAGGTTTTTGGGATATACAAGGCATCCTACTCGCAGAGTTCCTGCCTCGTGGGTCAATCGTTAACGCCGCTACCTATTTTGAAACGTTGACTAAACTGCGGCGTGCTATTCAGGATAAGCGATCAGAAAGAAGAAACTATGTTCGACTTGTTCACGACAACGTCGTCCAAGCAAAACTGGTTCGTTTTGGTTGGAAGATTCTGGACCACCATCCTACAGTCCGGACTTAGCGCCCTCGGATTACCACCTATTTGGTCCCATGAAGAGATTTCTGGATAGTCAGAAGTTTGAGGCTAACGAGGAATTCAAATCTGCCGTGCGCCATTGATTGTATTCTCAGCCGACGGATTTCTATGAGTGGGGTATTCTGAAACTGGTGTAGCGTTGGGATAAATGCCTAAATCGTCAAGGTTTCTATTGTATGTGGAAAAGTAGATAAAGACCTGTAGTTTCAGCTACACCTAGTTGTTTTACCTGTACGTTTTGTAAGTGTCTTTGAAAAAAAAATAAATGGCGTTACTTTCTGATATCTCCTCTGGGCGTGACAGATTCTCAACTAGCAGACTAATAATGTAATTTTTCTTCGTTTATTGCAGCTTCTTTAAATTTAGATAAAATTATTATGGGATGCTTTTTAATCTCATAAAAATTTCACAAATGCTAATTTTTAACAAGAAATTAATCCTCACGAGGAAGATATAGAAAAGTAGCGAATGCGCTGAGATCATCTGTTTTTACCTTTTATCTGCACTTTTTAACCACCGCCTATTTTTTTAATCGAAAATTTGATTTTCTCGAACGTAGTATTTAGAAAATGAAAAAGAGCTCTATCTTCTTTCGTTTCTCATCATTTACGATCGCATGCCATGTTACCATTGTTCTATAGATCAAGTGACTGCCACCCCGACAACTCCGACCCCATTGGGATAATTTGGCCCTAACTTCGTAGTAATGTAGATCTTGCCTTTACATACCTAAATACACGTAGATATTTTAGTCCCCTCTGACTCCCACCCCCGAAACTCATCAAAACCAAACTAAATAGTGAAGGTGTAGTAAGCTACATTCCGAATTTCAACCATCTATCTCAAAAATGCAGAAATTATGAAAGGGAGAGACGAACATTATGAAACCAATAAGTAGTTCCATTCTTCCGCTACTTAATAATCTATCGTTTTGCATAATAGTTTTAGGTAGCAGCAGAATAATTAAAATACAGTACATCTATCTCCGAATAATGCCGCTCAGATGCGTTGGAAAAAAAGCGAGCTGACAAGGGGACACAAGCACTTTGCGTTCGAAAAAATATTTCCACGAGACTATTTATCTGAAGTCAATAAACGTTTTATTTGTCGGCCCGTTCCTAACGAAGATAAATGACTGTCGCACAACGCCGGAGAAAGTGGCAGAATACCCTTTATGTTATGAATGGAGGTAATCGCTTACAGTTTAATAAGAAAGATTTTATTGCAAAGAATATAGTTAACCATTTTGGGGAAAAATCTCTCAATAAATAGGCCGATAGGTTGTTCTGTTCTATATTTTGATACCCTTTATTGGAGACACCATATAATAATGAGTTGGTCCACCAGGAGAATAACAAAAAACTGTAGAAACCGTTAGGCTAAGTGTGTTGTGCTTTGAAGTGAATAAGTTGAAAAATAAAATATAACTTAAAGAAAGAAGGATGAATTTCATGAAACAATGCGTAATGTGGTTCAAATTTGCCGACACGTTTCGAAATAAAGTTCATGAGATTTATTTGTTTGCGTCGTCATTTCCAAAACTTTCTAGTCCGCCCTCCTATTATAGACTGTTATTTGTATTTGTTTTAGTACAGTATACGTTAGACCTTTTGAATTTTTCTCGAAATGCTATAAAAAATCTTATGTTGGAAATGAAAATTTCAAATGATTTGGGCAAGAGTGATCTGAGCATAGGTATACTATGCGTACTGCAACTGTAAAGTAAAACATTTACTATGTAAAATTAAATTTCTTCATTGTTTTTGTTATTAAAAGAAAATTTATCCGGCTCTTCATTATGGCTCTGTTGACATTTCTCCGCAGGTCTTATAGCGTTCTAGGGTCATTGAAACTTTTCTTCATTCAGAAACATAATGGTTGTTGGAACGTTGATCAGGTTTTTATGCTAAATAAGCTATGAGTAACGAGGACTTCTAATTTTACGGAGGGTTGATTCAGATAAAATGAGACGACTTTAAAGGCGGAATGTGATTTGCATGACTCGTCCACTATTCATGGGGATTAGCTTTGTATACACTTGTTGCTGTTATTTGGGACATTTCGTGCTGAAACATGGCTTCCAAAATCACAGCTTTTTGGGAAGGGTATATGTTTGGCCTTTCCGACGCTAACTTCAGTCTTTCGTGCATTGTGGAATTATGCAAACGAATGGTATTGTGGTATCCAAAGCTACTGTGGGTCGAATAATCAAAAAGAACAAATTGCGACCATCTAATGAACGTGGACGAGCAGAGAAGCAGACCAGAAACAAGCCCCAGTCAACACGCCCAGCTCAGGTGGTGCGAGAAATCCGGTCTGAAGTGCTGAAAGAAAATCCACACACACACAGAAGTCTAGCCCAAAGGAAAGGTATTTCACAGGCAACAGTCTCCAGAATAATTCATGACAATCTTGGGCTAGAGCGACGTCATAAAGCGCGCGGTCACAGACTGTCGGCCAGGCACGTGCAGGAACGATTCACCAACGCCAGAAAACTGTATGAAAACCATCTTGCAGGTGACCGTTGGAAGTGGGTTGTCTCCTTGGATGAAGCTTGGGTGTACCTCGATGACACCAACAAACCCAGGGCAATTTACTATCGCGAAAGAGGGGGCAAGGCCAGGTCCGATTTTGTCCGAAGGTGCAAGGAAAGGTTTTCAAAGGGCTTCATGGTGGTTGCCGGATATTGCTCACGTGGACTGCTCACGATTCGTCGAGTTCCTGGAAACTGTAAAATTAGTCCAGCTTACTTCCAGAGTATTGTAATGGACCACATATATCGGCAGGATATCCTACGTCTGTACCCTGGTGAGCAATCAAAAGTTTGGATCCACATGGACATGGCATTAAGCCACACTGCCAAGTCGTCTGTGGCTTACTACAGGAAGATGGAACAGGAGACGGGCATACGAGTTATTCCCTTCTCTCATGTGCCTGTAAAATCTCCTGACGCATCAACGATGGATTTCTATAGTTTTTGTCTCCTGAAACGACGGCTCGGAAGTCGCCGACCAAGAACCGTTGATGGGCTATGGAAAGTGTGTCAGCAGGTGTGGAACGAACTTCCCATGGAGTCCCTCAAACTCGGCCTACTTTAGTGAAAATTACGGTGCCGGGTGATAGTCCAATAACGTGGTTCTCACATCGAACACAGTCGATGGTGGCGCCATGGTATTACACCATCGTAACAGAACTGCAAAGAGAGACATTTTATCTGAATCAACCCTCCGTATATGAGACACATGGCAGATTAACTAGCATAAGCTCTAGCATAGAATAGATGATAATCACAGGTTCACCACGGTCTCATTTATAAGCCATAAGCACCAACATTCAGAGGTATTTTCTCGTTTTAGAGCAAACAATAAAAAAGCAGAGTTCAGTGAACAATGGTTGATGGTTTGGTTTGGTTTGTTTGGTATTAACGTCCTTTTCAACTGCTATGGCCATTTCAGGACGGCGTTATAGGGGCCGCAAATTTTGCCTCGCAAGGGTTCTTTAACGTGCAGCCGGCAAACGACTACACGGGACCAACGGCTTTACTTCCCTTCCGAAGGAAGAACAATGGTTGAAATAGATATATTCTAACATACCGGCTACTGTAAATTAGATTCAAAATTGTCAGGTATCTCTTAGGAGATTTCACAATGTGTACATGTATACTTCCAATCACAAGCTGTATTTTTAAGGTCGTTCCTACAGGAATTCTTGAGTCCTAGCAAAGATCAAATTTCTTTACGCACGTGACCTGAAAATTTTATTAGTGAAGCGCGACAGCCTCGAGGATCCGAAAGACTCACTCATGAGGGGGTGACCAATTTAATCCTCTTTCTCGATCAATATCATCCGAGATGATATCTAGCACAGTTTTTGGTTTTTAGATATGGGTCACTAAGCTCTCTTCTGAATAAAAAAAAAAACCTTCAAATAATTTATTTCCGAATAATATAATGCCAGCTGATTGTTCACCCTTGAACAATAACTATCCTTTTTAGTTTGGATTCTATTAATGACAGAATAAAAAGAAAAATATTCTGAATATATCTACTTTAGGGCGATTAAATGCAGTAAATATTGGGGGGAACCGGGAAATAATGTCGTTTATTTGTGGCTTCTTTGTGGCGCGCTTTTAAACCGTATATATAATTTCAACATAAATAAATTGTTGTATTTTATTAGCTGTTCTATTAGGTGAATTAACTATTTCTCCAAATTCTGATTGGACAATTTTGACTAACTGATGTTTCTCGTGTAGGAATGCAGACATGAAAATTTATGCCTTCCGTCAAAGACAATTGCATCTTTATTTCAATTTCGCACATTTTTTCAAAAGATACACAAATGCTGTCTGGGTTGGATAAATATACACTCATTCACACAGAAAATAAGATTCTCAGGGATGGCAGCATTCCTTCACGTTGGAAGAGCTCGAGGATTCGAAAAAGAGCATGAATCCTGCTTATAGAACATAGAAAATACCGCCAACACTCTAGATTCCGCGACGGAATGCGTCGACAGCAATGAATTACGGTTATGTGAGCGCAATATAGGACGGAAAATAGGAAGGAACCCAACTTAATCTGTCTTCCGCCCAATATTTACTTATATGTATTTTTAATTTAAAATATTTTTTGAACTTTATTCTCAAGGATTACATTTTAAAATAAATATATTTGAACACATGCATAGTTTAAAATATTTTCTCATCTGTTCTCATTATTTTAAAGCGTAAATTTTTGTTGTATCTTAATTGATATTTGCTAATTAAATATTCAAAGTGACGTGTGTGGATACATTTTTTTCAGACACTGTCTACGTGTTCTTAAAAATATAAGGATATCAAATAAAGAAAGAAGAATCAAAAGTGATACGGAAACAATGTTTATTGCCTAACGCGTTTCGAAGTTACATCATCTTCGGAGGCTACAATGTTACAAAGTTCAACTGGCAATCGGCAATCGGACAGTGAGTGAATAATGTCGAGCGGAGCTGCCATAAACTCACTCTTCCAAGTTAGAAACCTAAGGAACTACACTGAATTTGATGAGAAGCATGAAAGGAACCTGATGTTACAAAGTTCAACTGGACAATCGACAATCGAACAGTGAAGTGTACATTTGTTCAGATGGGACGAAAGCAGCGCATTCACAAAGTTCATCAAACCAGAATAAATTCCAAATGAAATACACTGAGGTAACCAAGAAGCCTGACCAACCCAAGCGGTCTTCCATATTATACAAAAAGAAAAAAGATTGACGATTGTCAGAAATAAAATACAAACGAAATAAAAATACAACGAGAAAGAAGATTATCACATCTTTCAGTATTCCGGGAAAGAAACATTGCTGATGTCTTCAAATTTGTCGTCAAGAATGTGCCTCGGTTTTCGATACTTCATATGCCACTTCATATCCATTGAGTTCTTCAATATTCCAGTCACAAGGTCATTGAGGTGAATCTTCATCTTCTGCACCATAATCAAAAGGAGGTCCTGTATAAACTTTCTGATATGGGCCGTGCTTAAATCTGAGTGGATGGATTGGTTTTTCATAGTCCTTCTGCTGGGCAGTGGTCCTCAAGGGTAACATTCTGGGACGACTTTACAGATAATCACCCGCGCAGGCATGCCATACAGGTCCGAATAATCGACTTGTACAGAAGTAACTTGTTGTCGATGCCCCTTTTTATAATAACAGGCGTGGCGGATCTAGTGTGGAGCTCTTCCGGTCTTCCAATCCTATGATATAATCTATCAGGCCGTCCCTCTCGAAGGATGTTTGATTGTTGAGAGGGGGGGGGGGGGGGGTGTTCAAACGCTGCTGTCTTCTAATCTCAATCTCATAATGGAACAATATTTTGTCCCTGTCTCTTCCCATCCACAAGATGTCCATGCATATGTTAATGTCGACCATTCGGTGTTTTGACGCGATAAGGTGGCCGGCAAAGGCCGACTTGCCATCTCGGTTGACCCACGCCCTTCGATGCTCTCGGAACCTCTCATAGAAGATAAAGATTTTTCCATCGAAAAATGGAAGGAAAAATTCTGCGACCTGGGTTCGAACCAGGAACCTCGGCTGTCATGGCCGACGCCTCTACCAGTTGCGATAATATGGACCTGGGCTGCGATAATATATTTTAAGGCAATATTTCACTCTTCTCCCTCCTAACAGGCAAGACACCTGGGAAGAATTCTTGAATGCATGCTCACCCGTTGAAATCAATCATAGCCAAAATTAAGTTTGCTTCTCAAAGATGCAAAACAACAGTTCTGTTTTTGGTATTCTTGGAAAAAATTTCAAAGTGAGTTCACTCTTTTTTAATGTGAAAAATCAAAATTTGAAATAAGTCATTTGAAATGAAATTAATTTATGAAAATTATTATTATTATTATTATTATTATTATTATTATTATTATTAGAATGTAAGCACTCCAGATGGAGTAAATTATTAACATGGACAATCGTAAAAAGGAGCACGAGCTCAAAACACTATAGGTAAAAACAAGAACATATCAGCGAGGCTTAAGTTTGAATCGATAGAAAATTGCGCTGATAACACTATTCAACACACATTTTGTAACTAAGACCACGCATAGTATTCTTAGTATGTAGAATCCGAATCTGCTTTTAGATTTTTTCTATCACTTCAAGTTTCCATGTTATGCACATCGAAACTTCTATGTTAAATTAATGGGTGTGAAGAGAAGCGGCTACAATGTTAAAATATCCATATTTTGGGGCCGCAAGGAAATTTACCAGGCCCAAACACTGAATGATTTAAAAATGTTTCATTGTAAAACAAGAAAACTGTGCGTGCTAGAGAAATTTAAAAATTATATTCGTAATTAGCAGAAAAAATATTACCAAAAATCACCCACTTGTATTTAGTTACAAGAAAAAACTTAAATTTTGTTGGCTAGTGTAATATATCTAGAACATATTTTGTGCTTTTTAAAATTAGTTTTCACGTTAGCGGCAATGGCCGTTATTCTTGTGCCAACAGTATTTCGAATATTTTTTAACGCAATAAAACTTTTTATATTTAACGCAATTAAGCTTACATTATTTATCCAAATAAATGTGCCTACAACTTTGAATTCATCTTGTCAATTTCGTGTTAATTGACTATAAAATAGTACTTTCTAGTGAATGTTCAAGATAATTCTTGATATTTGACCTACAAGGGAACCCCACATAGCCTTTTTTTTTTGCGCGCAAGCACACCGTGGAAGCGATAGCGTTGCGCGGCAGTGAAGCGCTCCGGAAGTGCGCAGAGTTCAACAAACATGGCGGTAAGAAGGAAAAGCAAACTCGTTAGCAGCGGTCCTCAAAGAATTGCAGTTAGAGCACTGTTATTAAGCATAAAAACCTTAATTTTGCTGTACAATTATTCGTCTGAATATAACTTATAAGATGAGGTAAGCATCCATGAATACTATTTTTATTTAAAATTATAATGCACCGCGATACATACCCCCTCACCAAAGCAACGTATTACTCGACGTTGCACATGAAGCCAACCCCGTGTTTGATTACCGAATTACTTAATAAAATGAAATAATAAATTAAGGAAATGTTTATTAATTACTATAGACATTTTTTACTGGAAGGCAATTAGCTAATTGTAATAATACTCTATTTTAAAAACTAAGTTTGTTTAGAAACTTGAGAAGCCATTCAATTGCCGTCTGCTGCTGTCTATTTCATCTGAAGTGGATTCGTGCTGTGAGTAGTGGAAGAAAGAAGTTCCGTTAAGCGCATTAACACACTTACACCGGTTTAACAATAGAGTCCTTGTATGACTGTGTGTGCTCAAATTTTTTCGTTTTCGTGGTTTATTTTGAAAGAAACAAAATTTCGCACTCTTATTTTGCAAGCATCTATTGTAGCTTCAATTGAGTAACATATTTCAATTTGGTGGAAATCTGTGACATACATGTTCGAGGGATTCCCTTGTTAGTGTCGAATTTTATTCTTTAATGCTTAAAATTTGTTTATAACTTAACGCAGTTCAGATTTTATTTTATTATAATGTATGCTATTTTTCTCTTTTGAAATACACTGGTGGACAAAAGTTTGGGAAGTCGTTGTTTTCCATGAAATTTCAACAGTAGAAACTTAATTTTTTATATGAGTTTATATGTAATAACAAACAATAACATGCAAGTGACAAAAATAAAGAAAAGTATATTTGCTTATAACTACAAGCATATTATATGCATTACCCTGGTCAAAGGTTTAGGGTATCATCACAAAATAAAGCAAAACCAGAAAATAAATAGTGAATTAACAAGCAATCTGTGCTCCATTTGACTTAACTACGTATAACAGCCGACCTGGAACTGATTTAGATAAACTAAGGATTACATTTGCATTAATTTTCTTCGCTGCATTCTGGATAGCTTTGATCAAAGCATCCCGACAATAATACTGCTGTTCAGCGTAAATCTCCTTGCTCATGAGGTGCCAAATGTCTTCAATCATGTTCAAGTCTGGACTCCGAGCCGGCCAGTCAAGAGTAGTGATGTTGTTTTCCTGAAAAAACTTGGAAATGATGCGTGCTTTATGGATAGAGGCGTTGTCCTGTTGCCATATCCAGGGCTTTCTACGAAATTTTTGCTTGCACCATGGTATAAATACATCCTGAAGATCTTGCAAGTACTTGGCAGCAGTATAAGTGCCTTCAACCACCTGGATCTTTAGCTCTCCAGTGCTGCAGACTGCCCCCAATACCATCACACCTCCACCTCCCATTTGACGCTTCACGCGTTTAGGTTCAGACGTTTTTGTACCACGATGTTCCACATAACTGCATGTGTTGTCTGGCTCATCAAAACTGAAACGTTTTTCATCGGAAAAAATGACGGTTTCAAAGTCGGTGCTCTCCCGAATATGCTTCTCTGCAAATTGCAGCCTGGCTTGTTGTTGTACTTTTGTTAACGGAATTTTCTTCGCAATTACTTCGTAGGAAAAGTTCTGACGTTGAAGTTTTCGTCGTATAGTTTTCCTAGAAGCATCTAGTTGGAGCCCGAGTTGGATCCGAGAACTGTTGACCATGTGGCCTGATGCAATTTCTGCTCTGCAGTAGCGTTTAATGCGCGATTTTTCCCTGCGACTTAGAGCAGAATGGCGACCCATTTTCTTCCCCGTTTTTTTGTTCAAATTTTTGACAATCCGGACAACCGTATTGTAGCCAACATGACACAGTTTAGCCACGACTTTAAAGTTCTTGTGCTCTTCGTACAGTGTCTTAATTTTTTCTCTTTCTGCCTCAGTCAACATTTTGAAGCTTCCTTTACCACCAGCAATGGAAGGAAATCGAATAAAAATTTTTTATCATGATAGAATATCCAAATTTATCGCATATCCCAAACTTTTGACCAGGGGAGTTTAGGTAGTTTGCTTGTAAGTAATAGGCAAATAAACTTTTCCTTACTTTGTTCCTTGCATATAAATGTTTGTTATTACATGTAAACTCATAAAAAATTAAGTTTCTACTGTTGAAATTTCATGGAAAACAACGACTTCCCAAACTTTTGTCCACCTGTGTATAACCTAAGCAGTTAATTTACGCTTCGTGTTTTAAAAATTTGAAATGAAACCAAATTAGAGTTTCTACATTGAAAATTTTCATTAATTGTGAGCCTGGTGAAAGGTAACTTCCTTTTTTCTATGAGACTTTCAAAAATAACATGCCTGAGTTTTTATTTGTATCCAATCATTGTTCAAGTGTGAATGACATGTTATTTATTTTTCGTCTCTAAAAGTTTTGAAAAAGAAAATTAAGAAAAACAAGTAAGGGCTTCAAGAGAGAAGGGCAATTTTTTTGCCTGCTTCGCAAAAGTAATCTTAAAAATCGATAGAGAATTTAGTTACTTAACGGAATAGGTGCAGACAACCATATTAAAGAGAAGCCCTTATTTTCCATTTCCCTTATTTTATTTTCAGGTAAATTCTAGATAATGGTTCCCTAACTTGTGATTGTGACATATTCTCCACATCAAGTAGTCTGCCTCCAACTTCTGCCATTTCAGAAAATTTGACAGTCTACAGTAGACACAATATCCTGCAATCAGAATATAAAAGTATTAAATATTTGATGAAATATGAGCATTTTTACTAAATAATGTTTAACTGCGCATTTGCGCAAGCGTTACCAAATGTCTTTTGCATAACTTATTAGCCAAATGTATAGAGCTACACTTAAAAAAAGCCCAAGCAAATATAAGTGTAGATTCAGAAAGCTACCGCCGATAGCATTAGTTGAATTTCAGTTGCTCTCAAGAATAAACAAAACGATAAGGGGTTTTCTCCAAATTTTTAAGGGAATGAGAGCGAAAGAGGCTGTATAAGAGCGAAAGGCGGGCCTACGGCATATTGACGGAACACCGCTTGGTTTGGTCAGGCTTCTTGACTACCTCAATGTACCAGGTGATTCAAAAATGACCGGTATATTTGAAAAATCAATAAAAACTAAACGGGCAGCGATAGAAACACATCGTGTGTTGCAATATTCTTGGGACAACAGTAAATTTTCAGGCAGACAAACTTTCGAAATTACAAACGGTGTATTTCAATCGTTACCCGTTTAGTTTTTATTGATTTTTCAAATATACCGGTATACCGGTTATTTTTGAAACACCCGGTATTTCATTTGGAATTTATTCTGGTTCGATGAACTTTGTGAAAGCGCTGCTTTCGTCCCATCTGAACAAATGTACACTTCACTGTTCGATTGTCGATATAGCATATTGGCTTCATATCAGCGTAAGGAGAAGTTAATACTGTCCAAAAATAAAAATTCCCTTCGTCAGCACAATCTCCAGATTTCTCTCCAATTTAGATTCTTTCCAATGAGCATGACTGGACCTTGAATTAATTCTCTCCAAAAACCTCGAAATGAAAATGAACTCTGGATTTTATGAATACCATATGGACCATAATACCTCATAGACGTACTCAAGCACTCATTGCTTCAATGCCGCATCGCGTAAACTAATGTATCTTTCAACTTGATGTGCGTACCCTTGTATACCCAGTCATTGGGCATATGCAATTGCATGAAATTAAGATCCTTTTTTAGAACGTATTTCTTTGCCTATGTGCTAATTTTTATCTTATTGGAAGCATGTTTTCATGGGTGTTGCTCATATAATTATTTTATGAATTTAAGTACATTAAAAAAATGTAAACTCAAGTAACAAATATTTAATGAAATGACGTCAAAATACTTTTTCCTGTAAATTTAAGTCGTGAGACTTGCCTTCTTTTTTTCCTTTGAATCACTTACGCTGATTGATTTCCAGACTATAAATAAATAAGGAAGGCTGAAGTAAATTTGTGAATAAAATATTAGCATGAGCCCACTTTCGTTTGAAATATATAGCAGCCACAAGCGTCAGAGTTAACAAAGAGCCCACTTTTCGGCTTGAAACGATAAAATATTCTCAAAATCTGTTCAATCATACGTTCGGTAAAACGAAGTGAAATTTTCAATCAATCTGATTATTGCACATAAAAGTATTAACAAGAAAAATGTTTGCGCGGTTACATTATATAGGATTAGAGAAGGTTGATTACGATCTTTGGTACCGATTTATTGCGTGAATGGTGCGGATCATTTTCATGTGCGCATTAAATGATGCTATAACATCCGCATTGTTGTGTTTCATTCGAAAGCAGTAAATGTCATGAAAAAACGTCTCCGAAAATTGGGAAGGGTACACTGTTGCCCTTTCTGACCTTAGTTACAGCTATTTCGCAGAGACTTCTCTGTTTCGAAGAAAGGCATATCGGCAGTACTGAATGGAAAAGGAAAATCCCGGGAAGGGTTTAATTCACGTCCTTCTAGAAACTACCGGCCTGAACATGGAAAAGATAAAACATTGTTACGCCTTTCTGGTGATACAATTACAGAAATAAGTTCAACGTCACGATCTTAGTTCTTCAACAATACATTATTGACGTCATGTTCAGGCCGGGTAGTTTCTAGAAGGCCATGGTTAATTCCAATTGGCCAGAGACAGCAAAATCCTCGACTTCCCACAAGCCGAAAACCACAGGTCATTCGAAAGGTCAAGTAACTTGTCCCGTGCTAAAATCCAGCAACCCGAAGAGGGAACGCAAACATTGCAGGAACTTCACAGGCTAACGTAATAATATGGTGATTCGGGATATTCGTACACCGGCAAGCTCACAATCAGAAGAGTGGACTGGAAGGCTAAGGTTAACTCCCTTTACTATCAGCAGCGTTTCTCTTTCCAATTATCCACGAGAAAATCCCCGCATTGAATGGAGAGGACAAAAGAAAACTTTGGATGCATCAAGACAAAGCCTCCAGCCATATGTCTAAGTCGACCGTTCAATTGGATTTGGAAGATGTTGGATTTGGAAGATGAAACTGCAATACACGTTATACCCTTTCAATATATCCCTGTCAAGACTTCTGTGGATTTGAAACGAGACTTTGCTCGACGCAGTCCAGCAACCATTGAAGGTCTCTGGAAAGCCTGCAAACAGGAATGGAACATCAGCCTCGCCGTTCTGCAGACATCTCTTCTACAGTGAAAGATACGGTGCAGGGCAATAGTCTACAACCAGGGTCACCAAATAGAACACGATCGTTGGTGGAGAAAAGGGTTTTATTCGTAAACTTTCTCTTCCAAATCGTTACCATAGATCGTAATCAACCTTCTGTATACATCAGTTGAGAATGCATGGTACTGCATTGTCAGAACCATGTTTAAAGCGCAGGCCAGTTAAAAAACATCACGGTATTTGCGAAGTTGGACGTTCTGTTGCTTATTTTCTGTGTAATACAAACTGAGTACTGAATAACAATGAAAAAAATACAAGCCTCTATGCCAGAAATAAACACCATTCAGAGATAGCCAAAGAAATTACCTAATATGTTCGGTAAATTTTGTCCACTCAGCTATGTTCATAGTGCCAGTGTCACCTTTAAGCAGCTGATTGGGTGGTTCCTTGGCTATCTCCCTGGACTCTAAGAACTTTTTGAAGTTAAACCAAGATTGGATCCTGAGTCACTTGCAAAACTTTTACAAGATTAGCGGTCATAATTATGCCGGGATTCCATAATATGTTCTGCAAAACTGGATTTCTCGAAGTCACAACCTGTTCCACATGTTCATCTGAAGACAAGGAATCTTGCGGCGCCCAGGTCGTTGATACTGTCGAGCGGAGGATTAACAGAATGAAATTGGGGGACGTCACCCCTTGAAACTGGGGAGAAGAGACGGTTTATGCCTCCCTCTTGTAGTGGGCAGTTATTGGGTGGGGGGGGGGGGGGGCAGCGCTCCAGCATTATATTTGGACAATTCGGCTTTGCCCCCGACTTTGGATAATTCTGTATTATCCTCTTTATTATCCAGGGTATTTCTGTCTCGTCCTTCTCTCATTTATATCCGTTCTTTATTTTGACAAAGCAGAGCTTCTATCCGAAAGTCAGTTTTTTTCAGGGTGTTACCATCGTGTGTTCATTTTTTATTATTTATTATTTTTGTTCTAGGGTTCTAGGGTCCCTCACTGTACGAAAAATCAGGTAATAATTCATCAGCTCGTTTAAGATTCTAGTATTTGACTAATACCTTACTAGTCTACTGAAGAAAGGGTTTTATGACTTATTTTACTTTTCACAGAAAAGAAATAACGGAGAAAGTGATAAATCATTGCGGGAGGGTGGAGAAGGTTGGATGATTGCTCCACTCTGCAACTCTTAAAAGCTTGAGTGCAGCGGAAATTCTATTACTTCTCTCATACATAATTAATATCGTCTTTATTTTTTAATGGAAAGCCATAATGAACCATACTTATTAAATCAGAACTACTATTGATTAAATTGTTTAATACTCGTGGCATAAGATAACAAACATTGAAACTAATAGAGAGAAAGTAAAGAAGCGAATTGGATTAGTCTTTCAAATGGTTCAACTGAAAAGGAGAGTTGCATGTCATGGTCCAAGTAAGTAAGCTGTGTCAGATGTCTGATTCAAGGAAACTTGATTAATGATCATCAGCAGTAGGGAGAAAAATAACAAAAAATCTCTACAACTTTACCAATATGAGTAGAAAGAAACAAACTAAGGTGGAAGGGAGGGGTGGGGGGAAATGCAAGACGGAATAATTATATTTTTATTTCCTACATATGCCATAGCAAATAATACTTGAGCATTTGTCTGAGAAAATTATATTTGAGCATTTTACGAACTGAACAGAGTAAAAATTTAATGCCTGCTCACTTAATTACTTTTCCTAAGTTTTTTTTTGCTCTTGCCTTTAAATATCGATGTTAATTACATCGAAGTAGATAAAAAAGTTTTACTCACTTTCACAAAACTGAAGCAAAGGTGGTCAAAAAAAAAAAGAAAGAAAAATTCCCAGATTTTTCATTTAATCAATTGATTTCTAGGATGATAAAGCTTTTTTGTAAAAATGCAAATGAAAAAAAATTTTCTTTTTGGTCGTTTTTGCTCTTTACATTTTCCTATTTAAATTAACTCAAACGAAAAAAATCTCATAAATTACTTTTGTCGTTTAGATCATTAAACTATTAAATAAAGAATAATTTTTATTTAAGAGGTTTTAACGAAAACAATATGACATTTAAAACGTAATTAAAATAAATATTATTAATAAAATTTAAAATTCCTTGTTTTGATAAAGGTTTTTAATATTGTAGAAAATCCTAAGATTGAAGTAAACAGATATTGACTAAACAGACTCAGTCGCCCAGCATTGACTTCTTCTGATATATGATGAATTTAGGCATTAAATCGTCATTAAAATATCTCATCATCAACATTATAAATGTTAGAGGAAGAGATGCTATTGTGCACCCTCCCCCACCTCTTGTTCTTTGCATTAAAAAAGTTATAAGCTGTCCTAAAACCAAGTATTATAGCGCAAAGAACGTGGTATTTTGTAACCACGTGGTATGAAGTACCATTTTTTGAAATAAAATGCCCAAAATTTTTAAATAATGTTTAGGGGTTTTTTTTTGTTGGGGGGGGGGGGTTAATCCAAATATACTCGTCGTCACAAAGAGAGTTGCACCCCGAAGGAATCGTCAGATTGAAAAAGTATTTGAAAAGTTAGCACTCACCAACAACAACTGACGAATCAGACAGGCCGACACGATCTAAACAAGCGGAAAAGTCACCTGACCATCGGGATGCTGGCGACAACCCAACCTTCGTTGTCTCCATCTTGGATGTTATGAGCGTTGCAATGAAAAAATGTTTTGGTCAAAATACCAAAATCTTTAGAACTCTCAATAGGCTGTTGGGCCGCCATATTCTAATGCATTCAAATGCGTGGGATGGAGTCGTTACAATTTCATAACGTATTCTTGACTCATCCTATGCAGACTGAACTTTGGCTTGTATCTTTTGCAGATCTTGTGCCAGTGGTGGAGTCTTAATAGAAAGCTCCATAGCATCCCATATGTTTTCTGTGAATGCAACTTTTTTTTGACGATGAGTGTAGATTAGATGAACTCAAGTGTTGGTATTATGACATCCTGGAAAATAAATGCATGGAAAAATAACTTTACTAAATCAAGAATAAAATCAACATTCAATAGTCAAAACATTGCAATTAATAATTAATAATATCTTCTATTATCTAATTATTTAACTTAGACGCGTTTTCTCTGAATTAAAATAAACTCAGTACTATTTCTGCTATAAAAAGGTGTTTTGTTTCGAATTTGTAGTCCGAAGCATTGAATCCTGATAATGTTTTTAGATGCAACATTATCACATATTTTAAACAGAACATAAACCTTTTATTTATTTATCAATAGACGAGTCTACAGAATCATGTACATCGGTAATACTGAATAAGGGCTTACAATAACTGAAGTATGAAATATAAGAACGGGTATAAAGTCTCTCCATGTGACGAGTAAACACAGTGTCTATGCTTAAGGTGCATCCCCTTGATCACGTCTGTGCTCACAATCGAATCTGGGACCACATGCACGACGCATGCAAGCTTTTCGCAGTATCTAAAATCACAAAAAGAGTGCATTTTGTATGACGAAAAATTAAAAATATTGCATCATCCATAATGATTATTGCATCATCCATAGCGCTTTTGTGGGTCGGAACATTATTATTCTTAAGTTTGAGAGGAAGGAATCTGTAAAAATAAATTAAGCACTTCAAGTCACATAGAAATTCGGTTAACAAGCGCATAAATTATAAATAAGATGAAGACTTCAAAAAGCATCAAAAGATCTAAATGAACATTTAATCGATTATTCAATGTTTCAAAATAATAAATTATGAATTAAATTGTGAGTAATAAAATATATTTATTGTAATGGAAAAAATGAGACAACGAACTATAGTGGCGCTATCTGTTTGCACACTTTCAATATATTTCATAATGGAGAGTTAGTTTTTTTTCGTTACGAGATATTCAAAGCAGTGTTTTCGTGTAAAAATTTCTCGTTAACAACAAATCTGCAATCTTGTGTTTTCTTTCGTATCAAAAGCGAATTGTAATATCCAACGAGATACAATACTAGGGTACAAGTGGCGCCATCTAGTGTCAGAAAGGGAAGTTATTTTTTACGTTACGAAATATAGCAAGTATGCTGAATTCAACTGTATTACTCTAGGCGGAGTAAAAAGTACTCAAAGGGATTCCATTTCCCATAAATAGATCATTGAGGATGATAACTGATTGCTAACTGACTCATATTGGCGGATAACAAGGCACAAACAGTCACTCGACTAAGCGAGAGAATTAAGATGGCGGATTTTTGGCCGGATGTTCTCGCTATGCACAAACTGCGCAAGGATCTCGTTACGCAATCCACATTTGCCAACGAGATCGAAAAATTTTTGCGTTAATTTTTTTCGTAACTTACGAGAATCGTCTAATTTTAACGGAAGTGACGTCAAATTTTTTCGTTTTCGTACGAGAAATTTCTCGTAACGAAAAAAAAAACAACTCTCTAATATCTCTGTAGTAAAGATTTAAATAAAAATTATTGCTCAGACAACAATGGTCAGGTGACTTTTCAGTGGTCGGCAGGTGTTTACACGGCCTTCTAGAAACTACCAAGCCTTGTTGAAGCATTAAAATTGTGATGTTGAAATTACTTCTGTAGTAGCACCACCAGAACAACGTAACAATGTTTTTATCTTTTTTAAGTCCAGACAACACCTCCTAAAAAGAAAGCCTGTGCACTGAAAATTCATATATTGTTACATGATCATAAGAAGTCATATTTTAGGGCTTATTATTGGTAGAAATACGATTAACAGTGCCTTTTTATTATGATGCAACAATGTAAGAATATTCAGTGCACAGGCTTCTTTTTAGGAAATGTTGGTTCTGGCCTGGTAGTTTCTAGAAGGCTGTGGTGCGTCAAGCCGGTGCCAACAATGCTTAAACCTGCAACAACAATGCAAAACTGCTGTTGTTGTTTTTGCATCACGTTTTTTTGTAGAATGAGGTTCAGCCTTAAAACATTATCATGTTAAAATTTAAAAATTTACAAATCAAAATAATTAATACACGCATAAAAGTTTAATAATAAGTTTATTAATAATCAGTTTGCATTATCGGAGGGAACGCGAAAACCTTCCCCTCCAATAAATTTGAAAATTGCGCACGGCAAATTGCGATTTTTCAGGCACTCTGTTGCCTGTAGAAATAAGGGATCAAGTGTTTTGGAGAGGCCTTGGGCCAGCGATCATTTGTATGCCCATCGGAACAATTGGCGTACTGTTAAAAAAGCGCGAATTTGTTTGCATGCAAATTTTAGGAAAAATTTTTGAAGGTGCTGCTGAAGAAGGTGGAATGAGGGAGCCTTTACCCTCCCTTTCGATCAGGGTCTTTTATCTTAAGGCCATATTCGCCTTTCTTGTGCTCTGATAGGAGCATTTTACAGCAGGTTTATTTAATGGCAAAAATCAGACACAATATCCTTCTGATCCGCACAATCACTATGAGCTCATATTTGCCATCTTTGGGATTTTATCCTTTTTTCATTCCGGCTATCGTTGTCTTTTGCTACAATCGCAAAAGAAGCAATTAGCGTACATGTTTTCAGGTGTTCTGTTCAGGTTTAGGGCATCTTCCTATTTGGAATCATTATATATAATTTCCTTCTTTTCCTCTTCTTTGTAGGTGGCCGTAGCCTCTCTTTGGGCTCTGGTATGACCTTATACACTGCCTCTACCATTATTAGAATTTTCGGCGTCGACTACCATATCTGTACGCAACCCAAAAAGAAAACTACCAACCCACGGGACAAACACAACCATCCATGCCCACGGCGGAATTCGAACCCACGACCAGGTGAACTCGAGAACTAGAAAGCCTACGCCTTAGACCTCTCGGCCCCTCTACAGAGACCACGGCGGCATTCACCACCAAATAAAATGAAATCAAAATGTTGATTACAAACAATACGTCTATTATGGCCCCAGGGGCCGAATTAAATGAAAAGCACTGGGTTTGACAAATAACAATAATAGGGTCTAAGGAGAAAAAAAAAGTTAACGTGAATTTACCTTCTGTCACGGAAATCCGATGTTTTCTACCATTCTAGTAGGAAGGCGAGGCAACGTCAGCAGCGCCGTCAGCTCCATCAACGCGCCCGGACCAATGGGAGTGAAGGGCGCAAATTCGATGGGGGATTCGAATTTGCCGGAGGAGAAGAGGGACCGAGATGAACCGACCGAGCAAGAAGGAGGAGTGATCGAAAGAACTCAGCGCGGAGATTCCGGCCGACGTGTAAAGTTCTCTATGCTAGAGAGAAGGTAGACGAGTCTGGAAAGCATTCTCCACCGCCAGCGACGAGTGCTTCGCCGAGTGCAGAGCCGACCGGGGCGGCGAGCGAGCTATGCAGAGAAGCGAGAGCAGCGGAGGTTTCGCCGACGTGGCAAACGACTCGTGTAAGCTGTATCAGCCGTCTGAGTGTAATCCTTCCCATCCAGTCCGTCGAACGATACAGAATGGACGTCGACGCTCGTAAGTACATATTTTTCTGTGGGCGTCAATGCCAAATTAGTGAGACAATCTTTTTTTAGAGCATACTTATCGTGAGCTGCTTTCTCAAACTGTGATACGCGGGTTGTGGCCGTACGGAATGACAGCATTATATGAACCAAGAGCTAGGCTTTTCCTTAGCTCAACTTCCATCGTGTTAAATCAATGTGGCGTACTATTTGTTTTAGTCATTTCTTGTTACACATAAGTGTGTGTTATTTGGCTCCCGAATTGTGTTTGGCGTGAAAGCTAATACTTTCGCTTATTCATTTAGTATAATGAAGGGTGGAGCCTGGTGAGTCGGCCGAATAGCTTTTTTAGTCTCTTTTATTGATTGGGTGCTTAGACTCAAAGGTTAATGATTTATTGTATGTAATTAAGCTCTTCTTGACTAATGCGAAGTGTGGTTAGTTTGTGTCTTATTTATTAATGTTTGCTACAACATAAGAACTGCACTGGAACACGGGTGCTTTTTACAGCATTGGAACTGTTTTGGAATTGAACTCTAAATTGTTAAATGAACTCTAAATTGCTAAAATTTCATGAGATGTGATGTGAGCTCTTCAGAACAATTTGAAGGGTTGATGTGTTACCGCACGCTCTTGTTATTGCTAGCTATGCCTAAGAACTTTATTCAAATGACTTTATTCAAATTTAGACAAATTGATCCAGCATTTATTGCTGATATTTTGCCACTGAGATTGAAGGGCATCCATTTTGTCAGATGGAAACCCAAAACACTTTGCAAACTCATAAATAAATTCTTTATGTTGTGAGGTGGCAATTGATGGAGAGAGGATGGCAATTGGCAAATATTTTTGAATATGTTTACGTAAAGCTATCAAAAATTCTTTGCATCTGAATTTAACATCATTTACTTCTTCAAGTAACCCATTGTCAATCAAACTGTTACAAAGAATGGTGAACTCGTACCCCACAGTGGAACATTTTATGTAAAGATGTAAAGATGTTTATTCAAAACAAAATTTCCCCAAATTTTTCCCTAGATCCCTAGACACAAAAAAATTCCCTAAAGTGGCACAGATTTACCTAGATCTAGGGATAAACTCCCTAACTTGGTAACACTGCTTTAAATGATTTATTTAAAAATATAAAACAACCAATTGGAATTAATTAACTGAGTAATTAATTTTAGATTCGAAAAAAGTAATGGAGAATAGTCTCGTGACGTCACACAAAAGTCGACTGCATCAAGAGGCTATATTGCATGGCATATCAAGGCCGAAAGTGCACGGATTGCTGTACCTGTATTGAAATTCAACTTTTGGGTCGTTAACAAATGAAATTGTATTGTCTAACATCGAAGATATGGAAAAATATAAGTGATGTATAGCAGTTAAGATAGAGATAATAAGAAAACATCACCAAAAATACGAGGCCTTTTGGTCTTTTTATTCAAGGACCTTCATCAGGTAGAATTTTTTGAAAGTCGTCAACTGATTTTTTCATCAGTGAAAGTTTCAAAGAATACAAAACGTAGAGTTAAAAAAACATTGTTATAATCATAGTATTGTCCAGAACCGAGGCCAACGAGAGACAGGCCAGGGCACTCAAAAATCACGTGATCATTGGGGTCCGGCCAACAACCTAATCTTCATTATTTCCAACAAACGAAAAAATACTTATTGTTAAAATCCAAGATAGAAACAAAGGAGATTACATTATTACTCGAACTAAGATGGTCAGATGACCTTTCCGCGCTGGGGCCCGTTATATCGTTGGCCCCGAATATCATGATGCTTTATATCTTGTAAAAATGTCCTTGATTAATTATTTTTCTTTCACTTTTTTAATAATAAATAACAATATAACAATGTTTTGATGTAACTACTGTATTTTTGACAATACTAGATTTGTAACAATGTTTTAATTTTTTAAATTTATTTTCTTAAAACCTTTAATCAGTTGATATTCGAGGCTAACGAGAAATACAGGCTCCGGCACTGAAAAATCACCTGCCCAAGATAGGTCTATTAACAATCCAACCTTCATTGTTTCCGACAAAGGAAAAAACACTGATTGTTAAAATACAAGATATTAGCAATGAAAGTTACATTGTTAATAGACCTATCTTGGTCACGTGACTTTTCAGTGCCGGAGCCTGTCTTTCTCATTAGCCTCGGTTGATATTCGTAGCTCACGTGAAAGACAGGCCCTCGCCAACGCCTCCTAAAGATAAGGCCTGAGCCAACACCTCCTATAGAGAAAGCCTGCGGACAAAAGGTGTATACATTGTTACATCATCATCAAGCGGCTATTGTTATCGTATTTCTACCAATAATAAGCCCTAAATTTGGCCGCTTGATGATGTAGCAATGTAAACACCTTTGGTCCGCAGGCCTTCTCTCTAGGAGGTGTTGCCTGAGCCAACAACACCTAGAGTGCGTTCACTTATTCACTTGGAGTCACTCTGAGTGACTCCCGTGACTCTAAGTCATTCGGATTCCGTTTCTTTATTTGCTCCGAGTCATTTGGTCTCCGTTTCTTTATTCGCTCGGAGTTAACTCCCTTGACCTCCAACATCAGGGTACGCTTGGAGTCTTTCGGAGTTTGTTTCTTTATTCGCTTGGAGTGCGATTCGGGTTAACTCTCTTAACTCCAAGCGAGTCATTTGGAGTGCGATTCGGGTTAACTCTCTTTTAAGCTGGAGTCATCGGAATCAAAAAATTTAATGAGAAAGACGACGCAACAATGAAGAGTACCAACAAAGTTGCGACTTCAACGATGATTAATTTCGTTACAATGAGATATCGTTTGCGAGCGTGCTTGTTAGGAGCCGCGGTAGCCGCACAAACAAGAGAAGACTTTATTTCTTCAAGCTGGCGCATACGTTGTTTAACTATCAACATAGCCGCCTCTATCTTTCGAAAGTGCACGATCATAGCCTACCATAATTGGTTAGCCTTCCATTGTTGTAGGCTTGGCACGATACAAACGAAAATTTAGCTTAAATTGATCGAAAATTTGATTCAAGATAATTTCTTCAGCATAATTATTAATTTTTATATGCTCAATCTCATTTCCATCTTTACGCATGAGGCCACCCTAGTCTCTGTGAAAATAAATTAAAATTACAATTATGACCAGAACTTTGTTTTTATAAAAATAATAAAAAAAAAAACATGTTATCGTTTATTCCTGTTAATAAAAAATAACTTAATGTTAAAAGTTCCCCATAACCAAAAGTGCCATGGGCACTGCTCATACTTTTCTGATGCCTCCGGAGGTTGCGAAGAGGGGAAAAATATCTTGAATCGTTCACAAGCAGTGTTGCCAATTTAGCAAGGATGTGTCCAATTTAAAAGCTCATTTTCATTATTTTGTGTATTATACGTTAATTTACGAAGTAGTATAATATGTTAATTTATTAAAGAATGATTCTATACTCATTTATAAACGGAGAAGATAAAATAACAAATAATAAGAATAAATAATAACAAGTTCACCAATGAATAATGATGAGAGTTTTTGAAGAGAATTGAAGACTTGTAAATGAATGGTAGATGGTTGCTGTGCATTGTTTAATTTTTATTAAAAATGTCCAACAAAAGACAAGCGCATGAAAAAAGGCTAAATTGGAAATACTGCACACACATGAATATAACGATCAAAGCCTTCGATTGTTACGTCGTTGTGTTGACTCTGAGCCATGACGCTAGTACTCTGATCACATGATCACATTGACTCGGAGCATGACTCCGAACGAATAAGTGAACACACCCCTAGACAGAAGGCCTGCGCACAGAAACGTCATACATTGTTACATCACACTAAAGCGGCTATTGTTAATCGTATTTCTACCAATAATAAGCCCTAAATTTAGCCGTTTGATGATGATGTAACAATGTATGATGTTTCTGTGCGTAGGCCTTCTGTCTAGGTGGTGTTGCCTGAGCGCGAAAACGTCATACATTGTTATATCATCTTCCGAAGATACGTTTAATCGCATTACTACCAATAATAAGCCCTGAAATGCAATTAAACGTATCTTCGGATGATGATGTAACAATGTCTGACGTTTTCGCGCTCAGGCCTTATCTTTAGGAGGCGTTGCCCTGGCGCGGAAAAGTCACCTGACCATCTTAGTCCGAGTAACAATGTAACCTTCATTGTTTCCAACAAGCGAAAAATTGCCGATTATTAAAATCCAAGATGGAAACAATGAAAGTTTGTTGGCCAGGGCAAACCACCTAAAGAGAAAGCCTGAGCGCGGAAACGTCATACATTGTTACATCATGATGCGAAATCATAATTTAGGGCTTATTATTGGTAGAAATACGATTAAAGATGACTTTTTATGATGATGTAACAATGTAAGAAATTTTCGCGCTCAGGCTTTGAGTAGAGGTGGTGTTGGCCAGGGCCTGTCTTTCTCGTGGGCTACGGTTGATATTATAATGATGTAATAATGTTCTGGACAATACTATGATTATAACAATGTTGTTTAACTCTAAGTTTTGTATTCTTTGAAACTTTCACTGATGAAAAAATCAGTTGAAGACTTTCAAAAAATTCTACCTGATGAAGGTCCTTGAATAAAAAGACCGAAAGGCCTCGTATTTTTGGTGATGTTTTCTTATTATCTATATCGAAGATATGGTTTAAAAGAAATTGTAGCCAAACACAAGCAAACACGTTTCTAATGCATGTTTTTGAAAACCGTGGACAGGGGTCAAAAAAACATCTTCATGCCATTTGTTTATGTTTACTGGCAACTTTCTATACTATCATCAAGAATATCGACCACAAAAAAGACAAAATTTAGAGTCTTCTACGAACTGAAGTATATTTATAATGTTCAAAGTTATCTTCAAATGAAAATTAATTTAATGCTATTTGCAAGGAAATGTCTTCCATGTGTGCTTATGATATGCGTAATGCCATTAAAAACTTTTCAGATAAATAATAAAGTTTCTGGTTTTATTGTATATTTTATTACAACCTTATCATTTTGATTTAAGGTAAATACAGCAAAAAGTGTTCTTAATCTACTTTTCAAAATTTAAGTAATAACATGGCCATAAATTAGAATTTCAATTTTCTTATCTTAATTTGATCTTTTGAAATTTCATCGGATTTCCGTAGTTAAATGGTTTCAAGGTTTGTTTTTTTTATTTTATTTTTTTATTTTTTTTTTGCTTGGAAAAATCTCAACGGAACGCTTTCATTAAAACTTTATCCGATTATTATTTCAGTTTCATTGCTAGAAGGCTACAAAGGCTCAAGAGCCACCAAAAGTTCAGCGAAGATTCTCGACTCGCTAAGTAATAGCGAGTATGCATAAAAAGAATTTAATCGTTTAATTATTTTTCATTTGAGTAAAATTAATATTGTATAGTTTTATGAAATTTACAGATTATATAAACATAATTTTTTTCCATTTTCTTTTCCAGAGATTATGCGGCAGACTTTAGGAAACAGTAAATTTAAGGTTTACGTGGAAGATCTATTCAAGATAAGTTTGTGGATTTTCAATGAGCGTTTCAAAAAAGTGCAAAACCTCACTTGCAATTTTGCTGTTCCTAAGAAGAGATTTGTATTTTCGTCACGAGAAGTGTCGTATAGAGCTAAATTGAAAACGGATAAAAATATTTTAATCATTAGGTTTAAACTTGATTGTGTCGAATATTTTAAGAACTTACTTCTTTAATAATTAGTACCGTTAATAATGAAGATAAATTAAATTGAAAAACATATAATTATTTCTACTTTTTCTAGGAGATCTTTTACTTTATATATATAGTGAATGACTGAAAATACGCTGAAACTGTTCTACATATCTTTACAGTTAAACTGGCTTTTGGAACTTTCGTATGTAAAATACAATAACAAATACAAATAACGCTTCAGATGCAAACTGCGCCATTTGGTACGTTAAATATTCAAGGGAAGAAAGTCTGTCTTGATTCCTCACCCATATTCAAGCAACCATCTGTTGCATAACTATCAACATCATTTGTCGAATTTTAATGTCCCTTCCTTCGCGCTTAAATTTAATCCCATCTTCATGCATATTAACGCCCTCTTGATAATAAACAGCTTAGCTACAGAGTGTGTGCTTTGATTATTAGCTGCTAAGGTGTTCACGTTTACTCGCACATTTCATCAGAATTTTCTATTAATTTTATACTACATTACCTGATTCAACTTTAAAGCAGTAAATACAGAAATTCTATAACATGGAAGGAATTCTTAAAAACCTTGTTATATGTATTTTTACTATTTGCATCGATTTTCTTTCATTTTTTTTTTCAAAAAATTTCCATCATCTTATTCTAATCGTTATGTTAATAGTTCAAAAAATTTTCATAGTTAAATAAATTTATAAGTCATTAATGAATGGCAATCAAGTATCGATAAGAGTACACACAAGAATGTAGATATCAATTAGCTGTCAATGATTAGTCTAATAGCAAGTAGCTATTGATAAGATTAGGCCTAACGACTATTTACTATTGATAGCCATTAGCTGTTAATAACATTATGTCTAATACCAATTTACTATTGATACCAATTAGCTGTTAACAAAATTAGGCATAACAGTAGTTTTCTATTGGTAAATATAATCTACCGATAACATTAAGCCTAACAGCAATTTCCTCTCGATAGGAAATTAGCGGTTCATAACAATAGGCTCAACAATAATTAACTGTTGGTGAAATTAGGCATAACACCAATTTGCATTAGTTGAGAGCAATCAGTTGTCAATAAGGTGCCAACACACATATCCTACTTTGACGCGTACGGTTTTCATCCGACTTGAAGCGACACCAGAGTGCATGCGACTAGCAAAACACACATTTCCAACTTCCGCGCGCACGACTTTCAACCGACAAGCATTTTAACTTGAATTGTGTCCGTGATAGCGCTGCAGTCACACAGGAAACTGTATTCATTTCCGCCAAAATGGATTCGATTACGCGTCAAAAATACAATTTATTATTAATCCAACAAAGATTAATTTTAATCGTGTTGCTAAATCGTGTATATTCTTCCCGTGATGCTAATCGTGTGGATGCTTCCCGTGATGCTAATCGTGTATATTCTCGCAACCTGATTGGTTATCGTGAACGACAAGTTGCGTGAAAGTCGGACAGAGCTGAAGTTTGAAAAACTAGTCGCACGACTCCTACGACTGGCCGTTTGAGACCGGAAGTAGTCGTTCCAGAGTCGCATGCGACAGCTAGTTGGATGTAAACCGTGCATGTGTGTCTCCGCCTTTAAGAGTAACTAACTAGCCCAAAAAAAAAGCTACTAAGAGTAATTAACAGAAGACCTAAGAGTAGTTTGTTACCAATAACAATAGGGCTATCAATAATTAGCTCTTGAAAAAAAATAGCAGTGATGTTGTAACAATAGATGGCAAAAATATTGCTATCAAATAGAGATCCAGTTACTTATCACTGCATTATAATACACACGACATTGAATCTCGATTAGTTGATATGAATTGATTGATGTATCGCATCCCATATCTTGACATTGAAATTTTTCAATGGTAAAAATGATACCACTGAACCAGTTTCGACTATCTCGAACTTATTAATACTTGATACGTTCATTCATGACTCGTCGTTAGAAGTTGTTTGAGGGCTATATGCCATATCTTAGCCTTTGAAAATTACTAAGGTCTGTCATAGTGGTTACATAAGAACACGTGCCATTAAACCACTTCGACGATCTTCGAACTAAATTTATCGATTGGCGGAATAGTACTTAACAACGTAATATTCGTTCTTTGCTCGTCGTTACAAGTAGTTTGATATATACATTACTTACTATGCGTATATCTTAGCATTGATAAATTTTTAGGGGGTATAATAATAGTACCATTAAAGCGCGTGCCATTGCATCGATTTCGGACTTGTCCTGCTCTGTCGCATATCTATTGATTGGTGAAAACAGATTTTTAAAATCTTTCATACTTTCCGAGAAAATCGGTTGGTTGGTTTATTAGAAATTTTGGCGTCGACTACTAAGGTCATTTTGCGCCTTTTACACAAATTATATTTGTACGCAGCCCGGGACAAACACAAACATCCATGCTCACGGCGGGATTTGAACCCACGACCAGGCGGACTCGAAAACTAGAAAGCATACGCCCTAGCCTTCTCGGCCACCTGGCCGGCCCGAGAAAAATTTTTATCTCTTATGTATTCAAGTATCCACAGAGTTTTTAAGGTAAGTCTATTCTCTCTATTGAGTTACTTATTTTTACATATTTGGAATCTCTATTGGAACCACATACAGCAAATCCACTTGAAGTCTGGCATTCTTTACGGCAATTTAATTACAACCTGTGCAATCTAGCGATGCAGTATTTTTGTGTTCCTAGCAACTAGTGTACCTTCAGAAAGGTTATTTTCAAAGGCAGGAAACATATTAGGAAGGCAAAGATGCAGTATAAAGCCAAAGCACCTGGAAAAATATGTAATTTTAAACGCCTTAAGCTTGTCTGAATTGTACGACTTGAAAAGATTCTAAATAAAGATTCGTTTAGGTCAACAATTTTTGCATTTTTTTTTTAACGATAACAACATATTTTATTCTTTATTGTTATAGGTTATTACATTATAAATTTAGGTTAAAGTTTATCAAGGATTTTATTAAATTTTAAGTATTTATAAACATCGATGTACAATCGATAGATTTCTAAAAAGGTCGAATTGTTTTCAAACCATTCATTGTCAACATCGAATGTCGATGTTTTAGCCATCGCACGGCCCTAAAGAAAATTGAATTAATTAATTATGTATTAACAGTTTTAACTTTTCAAAAGTTATGAAGATCTCAATCATTTATATTAGAGGTCTCTGTCCTTCTTTCAATTCGTTTCAATTAAATATTGATTTCTTTATTCTAATATTATACTACAGGGAGATTTGACCTAAAGCTTCGGAATTTGTGTAATATCGTATTTATCGTAACGTGATCGTCAAATTATAATAATTGTATTTTACATTTTTTACATACTTTGTTTGTGTGTTTGCGCACAAATTTTGTAATCAATATTTTGCCCACTTCCTGATACCTACAGCTCTGCAAATTTCCCCAAAGGCGTCTTATCGATGACAAATGCTTCTTTCAATCTTTAGTTTCACTAGTCTTTCATTTATTCGTAAGTAATTTAATATTTAAGTTTAATATGTTTAAATTTAAGGTAATATTAAATTTTAAAAAGAAAATACTACATAATAAAATAAACGCGCCAATACACTTTTACCTTTTTTAAAAATTATATTTTTTACATTTTACTAGACTTTTTATGGTGAAAGTGTATGTTTTAAAAGTTTTTATTTTATATTTTTATTCATATAATAAGATTTATATTTTATTCGTATAATACGATTTTTATGTGGACGACCTGCATTCAATTGCAAGAAGCATCGTGAAAAGATTCCAGCACTTGAAATGGCTTATCCCTGATAATGTATTTCCTTGGAAGAATTTCTTCAAACCAATTCCCCTCTGATCGATATATAAAATTCCTTTCAAAACTCCGTAAATTATTTATATTTAATAAAAACTCTTTATCACTTTAAACCCTAATTCTAACAGCTTCTTTTCAGCTATTTTTTCCTATCATCCCATTTGATCCCAAGGCTAGAATCATACTTAATATTTTTGATTCATGGCTAATTTTTTTATTATACTATAAAATATAATATATCAGATTATTTATATAGAAGAAATGTCGAAATAATATGCTGCCTAAATAAAATATAGTCGTGTGAATCCAGTTAACGCTAATATGAGAAAACCTTCGTAGAAAACTCTTAAATAGATCTATAAACGAAAAATATGATTCTTCTTGAAAATTTAGCTTTTACTATAAATTGTTTCATAAATTTATTAATGAAGAATTTTTGCAGAGACGAATTATGAAATTACTTTTCGACATGGGCTAATGGGCATATAAAATCAAGAAAATATAATTATGTATATAAATGAATAGTTTAGACAACTCAAATTCTTATTAAGGTTTCTGTGTTTTAAGAAAACGCAATAAGCTGGTACTTACGATGGGCCTCTAGCAAGATAAAAATGGAGCTCTGCGTGAGCAGTGTTACCTTATCAAAATCTGAAGTCGAAAATCATTACTAGAACAGATTTTTAGAAGTGCTAGAAGGTCCTATCTGTTCATGGCCTTATGCACAAACTAAAACAAACAGAATCCCTTAATGAGATTAGAATCAGCAATCACATTCTACTCGAATGATCTAACATTCGCTTTCTCCAAGAGCAGTGTCATGAAGCAATTCTTAAGTAACACTTCAAATTTTCAGTCCATGAAAATTTCTCTAAGAATAACTATTAAGTTTGTTTTCCGGTCGTCACCAATAAATAAATATGCTTCAGCTTTCTAAGTATCTTGTAAGTAAATGCGTTTCTCAGTTGTAATACGCCCTCTTAGACCTTTTGAGTATTTTCAAGGTCTTTTTATAATGAAGATGCAGAATTAATGAAATAATTATACAAACAACTTCATGATTAATATAGTTAGTGCTTTTAAATCTTATTCCCATGCAAATGATCACTAATTGCTCAATTCCAAGAGGGACCATTGATTACTTTGAATTTCATGAATATTCAAATTTCAAAAAGAACATTCCACACCAAGCATTTTTAAATTCCAATGCTTAAAAAGGGGTCTAATACCAAAGTCACATGAAAAAAGGGGAACAACTTAAAAAGTCGATATTTTTTGGACCCATTTGCTGCAAGTTAATCTTCACGTTAAAATCTCTAAAAAAAAAATAAAAATAAAAAAATAAAGTCTCTAACAGATCAAAAAAAGTAATTTTCAAATTTTCATGATTACCAACGAATCATTGTTATTCGATACCTTAACCAGGATCAAACCGAACAACATCAAAATTATAATTGGCTGATAGGATAGAGGTTCGTTTTTCTTCGCTTTCTTTCGTGCGGGAACCTTATTCCTTAAGACATAAGAAAGAGGAAGAATTGAAGAATTTATGAAGCGCTAATGGTGAAATCATTTCTATCATTTCATGTAATGGTGGTTTCCTATCGCTAGGAGAATTGATTGATATCATTTTCAATGGACCGTTTGCTTTATTCTAGAGAAAGAGAAGTTTTTTGTTACTTTCAAGAATACTCCTTTGTCGTATATCGATTTTTACCAAAGAGATTCATGAATCATTTCCCTCATGCGAATATATTACCTCCTTTGGCTGCCACCATTTTTCAAATTCATTTTTCTGTCGACACCTTCACATGATGTTTTATGTTTCCTATTTAAATTGATTTGGTTTTCTTGTGTGGAGCATTATTCATTCTTAAAGAAACTGTACTGTAAATACTGAAAATTAATGATTTATGATTTTAGTTGAACTATTGCAATCTCATTCTATTTTACATTGGTAAATCAAGAGCGCTTGTGTAATCGATGGTTCAATAACATACAGTATATCCTAAAATTTTATTAGAAAGCATTTAGCTTTTGGCATCTCCTAAAAAAATCAGCTCATAAAAGATACTGATCGTTGTTAAGAGGCAAAAGTCAAGCAGCATGTTTAATTTCATTATCAAGGAGTCTCTGTAGACATCTAATGATAAGACAACTGTAAGACAAAGAACTGATACACTTTGTTTATTTCCATTATGCTTCAAACAAAGTCGTACAGATCGATGAAAACTTCGCAGTCGAGAGGATATTTTCAGAGATTTGGGTACAAGATCATTTAATTTAATGTTTCATATATCCTTTTTTGGTCTGCTTCCATCTGAGAACCACGCCTTTGATGTATCTGGAATATAAAACAAAAAAAAAAAAAAAAGTCTGGAGATATAAGATCAGGAGATCTGGCTGAACAATTGACAAAATCTCTACAACCACTCTAAAGGCCAGGAACAATTCTGTCCAGATAATTTCTAATATCTCTTGCAAAATCTCGCGGTGCATCGTTTTGTTGGAAGCATATCCTTGTTCTACATTGCAATTGTGGTAGAATAGCTGATTTGCAGAAATTGACTTTTTCGTTTGGCTTTTAGAGTTTCAATAAAAAAAATAAATTTCGGTGAACTTTTCCATTGATGATGCCGCGCCATTCAGACTCCTGCGACACTGTTTACAAACTTGTATATTTGGCGAATTCCCCGAGGAATATAGACCACTAAATGTGGCGATTCACTTTTTCGTGGAATGTAGCTTGGTCACTAAACATAACGTATTCGAAAAAGCCGAATTTTTCTTAATCGTCAACGACTACGTAGTAAATTGTATACAATTCACCTTATTCGATAAACCATGAATGGACATAATGTGATAAAGGTTGTATTCATATGCTTTTAAAAATCGTTCCGCCGTTGATAGAGACAGTCACAATTCGGGTAAACCAATTTGAGGATTCTGATGCATCATAGTTAAAATGCAATCGTTCAGTTATTAATTTGGTTATTATCGTTATAGATTGCGTTTATGAGCTCGCCTTTCTAATGTAATAATATTAATAGGGTTTGGATGTTGTCTATAAGGACATCATTAGCGGTACAATTGTCCTGCCTGCACGGTATTCTCCTAAAAGTAGAAGCATGTGAACAACTTCATTAGGCGTAAGTGTCAACAATTTCAATCAGCCATTCGAAATAAATTAATCAGTAAAATGTATCTTTTAATGCAATTAATTTATTATAACGACTAATTATTAGTCAAATAAAATGGATGATAGTTTTCTAATTTTACTAGAATATCATCGAAAAGTTTTTGCTTTTTATTACCACCCTTATATTAACTCGCTCTTGGATCTTGTGAGATGGTACGGAACCTTTCAGTGGAATTTTGAAGTACTTCCGCTTATCCATTCGCTCTTAAATTTTACATACAGGTTTGCTCCTGATGACAACACATTTTAGCAATTTTTTCACTGTTCAAATTTCAACAAACTTCTTTCACCCCCTTTATTCTAAATCATTCTTTCTAAATTTTGCAAACGTCTAAATGCGTAATTCTTCAAACTTTCATATCTCCTCGTGATTGCATATTTAGAAAAAAATCATTGGCTTGTTTTCAATAAGAAATGCAATATGTAATAAAAAAAAGTGGGGGGAGGAGGTTATTTGAGAAAATGAAGTTGGAATTGCTTTCACTGAATAATTGCCACGTTTGGGGAAACCAATAGCAATTTTTGGGCTTAAACTTTTACTCGAAATATTCACATGTATTTATTAAAATGGACATCATGTTTAAAACCTAAGTAAAGATTATGCCAATAACAATAGTAGCAATGTATGGGATTCCTTGATGTATTATTATTATTATTTTTTATACTGTAATATTTTAATTTGTTATATTTCTCCTGTTTTTCGGAGGTGTAAAAAGGTGCACATTATAAATGTGAAATAAAGAAATTATCACCGAGATGATAGAATACACAGGAAATAGCTAAAATGTAATGATGAGTGTGGTGTAAGTTTTTATTACAAAAATATTTCAGCAAAGAATGCGCGAGAAGATATAGGACGGGATTTTGTAAATGTAATGTTTGCTGCAACTTTTAGTATGTTCTTCAAAAAGGTAAATGCAATAGTTAAGAACATCTTTAGAATAAACCATAACAAATATGTTATTGGCCCTAGATTATTCGCTATTGTTCTAAACACACGCATTTTATGTTCGTATAAAATTTGCAGAAAGTTGCGTCACATCATCTTGATTCGTTATTTTGCTTAGCAACCATTTGAAATACTTTTTTTTGTTTCATTACTCAAAAATATACACTAATTTATCTTCCAACGATTTCTTTGCAGATCTTGACTTTTGGGCCTATTAATAAAATGAGTTATTAATAAGTCGCAAAATTTTGCAGTCTTGTTGTTTTTGGCAAAATATGATTTTTCTTAAATGTTCGTATTTCTTAATTACGAAGAAGAGCAATTGTCGTAGAAGACAACATTTATTACTGCCAGAACAAACATCCATGGATCCCAATACATTAAGGAAAAAAAAAATGTTTCGCTCCGTAAATATAAAAAATTTAAAAAAGAGAAAATCAGTTCCTTCAGTGATGCTGATGGGGGATTTGCCCTTGATTTCATTCCATCAATAAGAAAATTTCCCAAGTGTGAAGCTAATCAGTTTTTTGTTAACATTACTGGCTTTTCTTTAAATTTAAATCTAGAAAAGTAAATGAGTTAAGATTCTAAAAGCTTTCTTTTTTCCTATTTCATTTTTTTTTTTTTTGTAAGATTAAGCTCTTTTATTTTTGATTTAAAACACAGTTTCAAATGCAGCTCTTTGAAACAACCCTTTGCCCCCCGGTGACTCCACGTGTAACGCTCGTCTTCATGGCGACCTTATTGACTGTCATCCAAATTACTTCCCAAAGCGTGTTTGCACTTTCTACATAAGACATTCAAACATCAATGTTCATCTAATCCGCTAATTCATTTGATTAATTTGCCTTATTCAACCGGATACTCTTTAAATCAGATGCGTAATAAAACTTCTTTTAGCTACGATTCCCATCTATTAATTTTCTCCTACAAAGTTTTCTGTAAATAATAAATGCATTCATATTTAATTCTTTACATTCACGAAATTCTTTATGTTCTGAGCATGTTTTATTGGGCTCATAGGAGCATGAAAGATTACTTATTTTTTCTAGGATATTTTTAATGTTTCTGCATATATTTATCATAACATTTATTTAGTAGCGAGACCATAAAATAATGTCGTTTTTTTAAATGAATAAGTTATTTTTATGAAAGAAATTACGAATAAATATTTGTTAATTTATTATTTCAATTTGATAATAAATATAAGATTCAAAAAAGTTAATAAACAAGAAGTTGTTGTCAGTGAGAATCGAACCAGCAATTCCTCTCTTTTGAGACCAGAGCGATACACGATCCGCTAATCGTCACACAAACGGTAAGTTAAAATTTTCTATACTTCTATCGCTTGGAAATACTTCAAAGTCGTTTTCTGGAATGTTTTTGAGAAACGCATCATACTGATTCAGGAAAATGATTGCCGGGTACTGACCTTCAAATCCTATAATTATAAAAGAAATTTAAGTTGATAATGGAAAGTAGAATTAATCTAAATGATGATGATTTATAATTTTCATCTTAGGAGATTTTCAAAATTAAAAGTCGTTTAGTTCAATAAAATCATTCTTAAAACGCTGGATTACTCTCATTTTGACTTCCTAGATGACAATCAAACGCCGCAGACATTCCAGAAGAAATACACACAGTTACCAAATTCTGAAGACTTCTTTTCCTGACAAACTCTCCAGTCGGATATGATGGCAAAAGTTGAATATAAAATATAAAATAAAATGGAATAACATTGGTTCCTTCAATTCTGTATGACTCAGACACTGATTATGATGGCATTAAGATAAATAAATGAGATGATTGAAATAAAAATTAAAAGTAAAATTAAATATATGAATATTACCACGTCTATTGTTGTTACATTATTATTATTATTATTATTATTATTATTATTATTATTTTCGTAGACAATCAAGTCTCATCAGTTATTTTATTAGTGAATTTAAGTGATGAAGATGTTTATTAATTGTTGGTGTTCAGTTAAATGTCTTTTGTTAATTTATTTTTCTTCATTTTTGTGTATTTTACGAGGAGATATCAGAAAGTAACGCCATTTATTTTTTCAAATAAAATTAAACCATACAGGAAAACAACTAAGTGCAGTTGAAACTACCCGTGTTTATCTAATGCAGTTTCAGAATAACTTACTCATACAGCCAATGGCGCAGGGCAGATTTGGATTCCTCGTCAGTCTCAAACCTCTGACCACCCAGAAATCTCTTCATGGGACCGAAGAAGTGGTAGTCCGAAGGCGCTAAGTCTGGATTGTAGGCTGGGTGCCGCAGAACCTCCCAACCGAAACGGACCAGTTTCGCTTTGACGACGTTGGCTATATGCGTTGTCATGAAGAAGTAGAACATCGCTTCCTCTTTCTGGTCGCTTATCTCGAATAGCATGTCGTGGTTTATTGAACGTATCACAATAGATTGCAGCGTTGACGGTTGATCCACGAGACAAGAACTCTGCGAATAGGATGCCTTGAATAACACAAAAAACTGTAAGCATAATCTTCCGAGCTGAAGGAGAAACTCTGAATTTTTTGCGATCCGGAGAATGTGAATGTTTCCACACCATGCTTGCAGTTTTAGGCTCAGTACTCATTTCCTGTGAAAATGCCATTCAGAAACGCAATTTTCCTCCAGGTTTTACCGCTGCAGAATTTTTATGAGAATAGCACGTATATTCATGGAGATATAAATGTTTCTTTAAAAAAATCGAAATGTTTTAGTAAGTTTTTTGTTTATAACATGCAGGATTTTCAACGCAATGCAATGCCATTTTCAGGACACAAACTACAGTAGAGACGTTAAAAATATTAAATATTTTATGGAATATGAGCATTTTTACTAAATAATGTTTAACTGTGCATGTGCAAGCGTTTCCTAAATGTCTTTTGCATAACTTATTAGCCAAATGTATAGAGCTACACTTATAAAAAAACCCAAGCAAATATCGTGAAAATTCAGAAAGATATCGTCGATAGAATAAGTTGAATTTCAGTTGCTCTCAAAAATAAACAAAACGATAAAAGGTTTTCTCCAAATTTTTATTTTTGGATCGGACACCCGTATCAACTGCTTCTCCTTACGCTGATATGAAGGCATATTGACTTTATATTGACTTCATATAGACATATTTGCGAATATTTTAAAAAACATAGCAGAAGAGATAAAGGGCTCTAAAGCTAGCAATGGCATTGAATTTCCTCCCTCTTAAAATTATTAACAAATATTAAATCGTCCTTCGTGAATCTTTCTTCTTTGGAGTATCAAATTACAAATAATTGATTTCTAAATTTTTAAGAACGAATAAGGCTTTTAGAAAATTAATAGATAGAAAGAAGGTGAAGTAATGTTTAAGTGATTGCAAACAGAAATTATTATATTTTGCAAAACAGAAAGTGTAAAAATTAACGCGATTAGTACTTTTATGAATTTTTCAATGAAGTTTAAATATCGTGAAGGGGGGGGGGATTTTTCATATAAACAGCAATCTTTTTAAAAGCATTTTTATTTATCAGAGACTATCACGATTTTGATAGAGGAAAATGCTCTTATTTTATCAAAAGATGAACTCTTTTAAGTGTATTAATTGGATAAATAATATAAAAAATAGATGTTTTCCAAAGGCGTCAAAAGAACTCGCAGCAACTGAGTTATGAAATGAAAGTTGCAGCCATTACTGTTTCTGTTTAGAGACGAGGGCAAAAGATTATATCTTCACTTTCCTTTTTATTTTGGACTTAGAGCTAAAACCGAGAAATAGCAAAACGAAAAGCCTGTGTACGTGGATTTTCTTGAACCTACGAGCGCCCTTTTGTTATGGGGATAATAATAGAGAATGATGGGGAATAGATGTCCTTCCCTCCGATCCTTTCTAATTCCTCGCCTTCCTTCAACCTAAATGGATTTTATTCTTCGATAACATAAGAGAAACGCGCTTGCAAGTGAAGGAAACGTTATGAAGCGCTTTCTCACAACCGCTCCTTCAAGGAGGTGGTTCTAAGAGCTTCAAAATACGCTCAGGTTTTTTAATAAAAATGTCGAAGCAAGATTCCATCCTAGCCTTTCAAAGCATTCAATATTCAAGCAAGTAGGATAACTAAAACCATTTTCTAATGTATTCCCTTTTCGTACTACTAAGGCAGCAAAAGCGCAATGGAATTCTTGTGAGAATACCTTTTAGAACAACTCACTTCTATAAGATAACCAAAAGAGTTTTTGCCGTTTGTGACGTAGCATGGGTTTATAAAAATGGCAAGAACTTTTTTGTATTCTCTGGTCACAAAAAAAATTTGAAAGATAAATGAAAATTTTATATTAAAAAAGAATTAAATACTCTGACATTAGGGTTATTTTTACCACACGAATAATAAAAATAAAGATGATGGGCTCGGAGGTGATTTTCCTTTGTAACAACTTCATCGTCGGCCGAAAGATGATTTTAAGAGGATCGAACAAATGGAAGTCGTGAGGAGCAAAGTCAGGGGACTACATGATTAGTAGTATGCCTTCGTAATTCAGAAGGCTGTGAGCATCCTCTTACTGCCAACAAGACAACTGAGATGCTGAGAAAGTTCAAGTTGAAAGTCCTCGACCATCCTCCGTATAGCTCTGTCCTTGCTCCAAGCGACTTCCATTTGTTCGGCCCTCTTAAACATCATCTTTCGGGTGAACACTTTCCCTACGATGAAGCTATTCAGTCCTCTTAATCGAAGCGACGATGAAGCTATTCAAAGGGAAGTCACCGCCTGGTTCCGGCAGCAGCCGAAAGAATTTTATTTTACTGGTTTTGAGGCGCTTGTAAAACGATGGGACAAGTGCCTCAATGGACAGCGAGATTATGCAGAGAAATAAAAGTACGTTTTCAAATCAGTACTCTTATTTCTTTCATTTCTATATCCGTTTGTAACTTACTTATTGACTTCCCCTCTTATACTGGTTGTCCCATGTAACCTGTACCAGCGAAGGTCTGTGGTCTGGGGACACCAATACCTATCGATTGGACCCCAGGTATGTTCCGCATCGGCCTCGGTGGCTCAGGGGTTGCGTGGTCGCCTCTGATGCCCGAGGACGCGGGTTCGACCCCGGCCGAGGACGACGAGGAGTTTTTCAGGGGGAAAATCCTGAGATCACGCACTTCCTTCGGAAGGGAAGTAAAGCCGTTGGTCCCGTGTAGTCGTTTGCCGGCTGCACGTTAAAGAACCCTTGCGAGGCAAAATTTGCGGCCCCTATAACGCCGTCCTGAAATGACCATGGCAGTTGAAAAGGACGTTAATACCAAACAAACCAAACCGTATGTTCCGGGATTTTTTGTAGTTTTCGAGATATGATTTTTTTGTTTTATTTTTAGATTTTTTAAAATTTTGGACGGTTTTAGCTCTAACTTTTTCTGTGAAGTGATTCTTTGAGATTTTCTTTGTTAGTATTATGGCTAGCATGTGTGTTCGTCTGTAACAACACTAAACACCAAAATTCTAACTACTACTAGCTCAGATTTTGATCACAAAATTAAAATTTCTGTTTGAGAGAAATTGTTACTTGATTTCAACTTGAAAAAAAATTACTTAACCCTGACTGAATAACTTCCTGATAATTTTAAAATCTTTATGGGCTACTTAGCTCTCAAAATAACACAAAAAATTGGTACTTTATAGGGCATTTTTACGCGAAAACGGAGTTTAAAGTTGATACAGTCGAAAATAGTGAAATTAGGAATGTTAGATAAAAAGATGTAAAATAACGTATTTAAATTCAAATCATAATTATTTTTTCACATTGCGCTAAATAAAACAACAGAAATAATCTTAAGAAATCATTTATTTATTACTGTTTTCACAATAAATGTTCAAAGTGCCTGCACCTGCCGCAATGCACAGACGGCACTGACACAAAAAATTACCGCGCAAATCTCGGAAGGCTTGGGTTTTTTGTCGTATTGTTTCTTGAGCTTCATTTAATTTAGTTTTTAACTCCTCCAAACTCGTTATGATAGTACACCAATTCCTTATAGCATCACCAGATAAAAAATTCTATGGGGTTCAGGTCAGGGGACCTTGGAGGCCAGGCGATTGGTGCATTACGGCCAATCCACCTCTCTGGGAAATGCTCGTTCAAACGGCCTCTAACCTCTCTTGCAAAGTGGCAAGGGGCACCGTCGCACTGAAATATCATGTTCTGGCGTGTTGATAAAGTGACATCCGAATCTGCCATGGCCTCCACAAAATCATTTTGTAAAAAATTTAAATAATTTTCACCATTTAATCTCGTTGGGAGTTCTTTTGGGCCAATCAGTTCTCTGCCAACAACGCCCGTCCACAAATTCACACTAAATTGGTGTTGAAAATTGTGACGCCGAACCAGTTTTGCGGTGCGGGTGAATGTTGATTCGTCTGTCCATACAATTCGGTCAGAAAACTCGGTGTCTTCGTTGATTCTTCTTAACATCTCTTGACAAAATTCAATTCCGCGTTGGTAGTCCGGTGCAATTAAATCTTGCACTTTCCGTATGTGATACGGGTGATATCTCTTATTGCGCAGTATTCTGTGCACTGTAGTGCGAGGGATTCCTGTGAAAGAAGGACAAAAAGGTTAACACAGAAAAGACAAAATTTCACTATTTTCGATTGTATCAACTTTAAACTCCGTTTTCGCGTAACAATGACCTATAAAGTACCAACTTTTTTGTGTTATTTTGAGAGCTAAGGAACCCATAAAGTTTTTAAAATTATCAGGAAGTTATTCAGTCAGGGTTAAGTAATTTTTTTTCAAGTTGAAATCAAGTAACAATTTCTCTCAAACAGAAATTTTAATTTTGTGATCAAAATCTGAGCTAGTAGTAGTTAGAATTTTCGTGTTTAGTGTTGTTACAGACGAACACACACATGCTAGCCATAATACTAACAAAGAAAATCACAAAGAATCACTTCACAGAAAAAAAGTTATAGCTAAAACCGTCCAAAATTTTAAAAAATCTAAAAATAAAACAAAAAAAATCATATCTCGAAAACTACAAAAATTCATATCTCGAAAACTACAAAAAATACATGGAGTCCAATCGATAGGTATTGGTGTCCCCAGATCACAGACCTTCGCTGGTACCGGTTACATGGAACTCCCTGTATACGGGGAGGGGATCAGAAAAAAATTCTTATTAAGCGGGATTTCGTATCATCAGGTTTCGAAATAACGTGGCTCGATTGTATAAGATGCCTGAAGATGTCTTTATGAAAGCTACGCCGAAACGCGTCGCCCGTGTTGTAAAAATTTTATTATTTACAGTTTTTAAGATCCATGAGTTTAGGCTAATCTATCCTTTAACATTCAATTACTAATATCTCAACAATTAAAACTCTTATCATTTATTTACAGTTCACTATTTACATGTATCTATTTACACATTAAATAATTAATTACATCATTGTTGGCTACCTCATAATGAAATAATTACCAGGTCTCACAAAATTAGAAGTCCACAAGAATCTTCATCAAACGAAGTAAAGATGGTAGTCCTTCACCTGACGCATAATTTTACATAACTCTCCTTGAACTTCCAACAAACTTGACACCTCCAACATGCATTCAATGTTGACACAAAGTTCCATTTGAAGCACTCCAACTATTCATGTTGTAAGCCAAAAACAAATGTAAGTTCAGTGAATTTTTTCACTTCGTCTTCCTAAGCATGCTTTCGAGGCCATCATCAGATGAACAAGACTAACAGTAATTTCAACAGACAATTTTACAACTGATGTCAAAAATGACGTCACTGCAACATTAGCCAATCCTCACTCAGATCATAAGTGGGTTAGCCAAATCATTATTTCCTTCCTTAATCAAAAACGTTTCTTTAATTAGTCTTTTTTTGTAAATTTTTTCCCGATTTTTTATCTTCAAACTTTGCCAATCTGGAGAATGCTCTTTGGATCTACAAGGTAACGCTAAATAATTTTTAATATCCATTAGTCTAACAGCTCTTTCATGTTCTATTAATCTTTCTCCCAACGTATAAGAATGTTAAATGATAGATAATCAAATATCAACGTATGTAAATATTACAAGTTTAGGCTAATTTTTGCTTTTGAAACCTGCTGCTTTTGGTCGTTGTTATTGTTGTTTTATTTAAATTCAATTTAATTTTTATATGTAACTTCTATAAATTATAATAATGCTAAAGATGTTTTATATAGATATCTTTTTTTTTACAGGTGTAAATTACCGTATATATGACTACTTTATACTGAAATAAAATAAGTTCTTTCTTTTTCTTTACTTATTTTTGAGAAAGTAAATTACATTTAGAAACGTTACTTCTTTTGCCCATCAACAAAAAAAACTTTCAGACGATTTTGGAAAATAATCTCTGTGCTTTCCAAAATACTCGTTATTTAGAAATAAAACTTTGTACTTTTGAGCAAAGAAAATTGTTCTTGACACTTTAAAAAAGATATTTTTAGCAGTTGCACACTTCACCAGAAACGGACGCTGTCGGCGAAAAGGATTTGTCAAGTGGTCGCGAAAAAAATTGCCCACCATTCTTTCCTGTACTATCGGTTGTTAAATTTTTTATGTGTGGGCTATCGATTTGGAAAAGATTTTCAGCTTCCTGTCGCTTCCTTATTCCGTCTACAAACCCAAGAGAAAAGCTGGCTTTAAGTCAACTGGAGTTACTTATGCTTACGGTTGCTAACATTATATCCATTTCACATCTGTGCAGTATAAATGTAATGTACAATGTCGCCAGAATAGTGGGAAGTTTTAAAAGAAGTGGAAGTTGATATCAGGGATCTTTTTTTCATAAAATTATTTTCTTTACTGTAGGGTTATTATAACTTCCGATAAATTAGACTTAATCCGTAAAATTCATTTTCAAACTTTCTTATTTCTTATTATATTCCTATTTTTGTTCTGAACAATACTTTTTATATCATTTGCCAATATGGCTTATCTGTACGTTCCGGCTGAAACAGACCTTTTGAAATACGTCGCCGGTGTTTCATATCTCGTTTGTTCTTTGTGGTCTGAGGAGAAAAAAAAAATAGGTAAAAAAAATTGGTTTTGTCGATTTTCTGCTCGTGTATATAAAATTATTTCATACTGTACACTTTCAAATATATTATTACTAGCAGAGGTACCCGGCGCTTCCCGGGATAATTACACTTGTAGGTAAACGCTTAGAATTAATGCAGTAAAAATTCTTAATGAAAATTCGATAAATTTTTTTTAAAAGCTCACAATGGATGGACTTCTCCAAGGATGCCACTGCTAGTCTAAATAAATTCTTACTCACGTAATCTTAGTTTAGATGTACACTTGATATGGTTGCAATTCCCTTTCTTCTCTCGATGTCTTGAAGCAAAACTTGGCCATTCATCACTTTGTGTAGTCTAGCGGTCGCCGATTCTTTTATTTACTTGCTTCCTATTTGCTCAATACAGCACGGAGCTAAAGGAGTGCTTCCTCTGTCGTCTTTCCACTCTTTCTCAATAGTCTGCTAACTCTCCATTATCTCCAGTTACTGATCATTTTTAAAGATTTTCAAAAAATTGTTAAGTACTAATAACTCTCTTTTCTAAGAAAAGCCTGAATAACAGGAATTCTACTGTGCCTTTCATTGTCAGTCATGAGATATATATTGTTGGTCCGTGCAGAGTGTTTGTGAATTGCGTGTTTATACCATTGTTGATACGTATTGTTGCACAAACTTTGTCTTGCATTGTTGGTCATGAGATATTTCTCATTAATATGCCCTGCCATAACCATGAATATCGATTTTTTTATCGATAATTATTATTTTTCCGAAATCTGAGGTAAACAGTGACCTTCCTCATGCTTTGAAGGTCAAGTATGCAAAATTTCATCAAGATCGGAATAAAACTGTAGATTTGTATAAGAAACAAACAAACCCACCCACAAACATCCTTTTTTATATATATAGACTAGAAGAGGTACCCGGCATTGCCCGGGATAATTACACTTGCACAATCTTTTCCTTTCATTGTTAGTCATGAGATATTGATTGTTGGTCCATGCAGAGCGTTTGTGAATTGCGTGTTGATACCATTGTTGATACTTATTGTTGTACAAATTTTGCCTTGCATTGTTGGTCATGAGATATTTCTCATTAATATGCCTTGCCATAACCATGAATATCGATTTTTTATCGATATTTATTATTTTTCCGAAATCTGAGGTAGACAGTGACCTTCCTCATGCTTTGAAGGTCCTGTATGCGAAATTTTATCAAGATCGGAATAAAACTGTTGATTTGTATAAAAAACAGACCCACAGACAGACCCACAGACAGACCCACAGACAGACCCACAAATATCCTTCTTTATATATATAGAAGATGAATAAAGTTACAGCTGTACAGAGTGTCCCAGAATTCCGTGCCCAAACCTCTCGAGAGGTAGAGAAAATACAGATGAACACTTTTCGTCAATAAATCCGTAATTGAAAATGGCTACGGTACATAGATTGTAAGGGGACGTCGACTACCACAAATGAAAGGACATGGTATCTTTTATTTATCACAGGTAGCTTTAACATGAGAGATTCTTAGGCTTACATTAGAGTAGAATGAGCTCGAAATAACGATCGCCACTCTTAAAGCAGGTCTTAAATCACTTAAACTTTAAACGCATTCAAAGATTCTGGTTGAAACAGAGTCTCCGCTGCAGCAGCTGCCATGCATCCCACAAGATTTTCCTGGGACTTCACTGGATTTCATGCACCAAACTCGTCATATGGCTCTCAGAAAGAAGTCCATGGACGTGAAGTCAAGTGACTTTGCACGACCGATCCATTTGTTTGGAAATCTGGCACTCAGGTAATCACATACATGTACCTTACGGGTAAAATGGGGAGGTGCCCCATCAGGTTATAAGAACATGTTTCGACGATGTACATTCTCCAAAAGCTCCGGCAATGCGTTCTCAAAGAAAACGCGATTAAGAATTAAATCAGTTGTTTATGCACAATTCAGTCCATACGATAGTGTTCTTATATGCACGAACAAAATGTGCATGCGGATTATCGGTTTTGAATTGTAAAAAGAGCTTCGTCATTGAACAGAACATGTGTTGGGAATGTGGGGTCGGCTTTACTCTATTGCAAATACCATCGTGCAAACGCCTTCCGAAGAGGGTAGTGTGCAATCTTCATTTCGTGCACAACTCTCCAAACATGATTTTGATGCACACCATGTACAGTAAACTTGTTGCTGAATTGTCTGCAACCCGTTACTTCATGCCACTGCGATGCACCGTTGTGGAAGATCGGTTCGTGAAATATCTGCCTTGTTTTGGTGCCGAAATCAACTTTAAGCAATGCAGTTGTAAAACGGAAACGTCGCGGAAGCGAAAGTGCAGTAGGCACATTCACAGAGAAAGATCCTACTTCACGAAGTCACCGATGCAAAATATGTTAATGTTCCGTAATGTGGCTTACGCCTATTGAGGTAACTTTCATAGGTAGACGGTTGTTCAGGGGCGTAGCGAGAAGGGAGAAGAGGGGAAGGTCAGCCCCGGGGGGCACCTTTTAAGGTACAGCATTTCTTTCGGCTTACTGCGTTGAAAAAAATTGTTTTTCTTTCGGGACAGAAATAGTTTACAGTTTTATTTTACAATTGTTAATTTACATTGTATTCAATTAACTTGCAATACAGTTGAAATTAAAATATAAAGAGAGAAAAGTGTTTGAGTATCTAATTTATTTTTAATTTTGAATAATTTTATAAAGAAGGGTAGTTGCAGTACGGTATTTAAGTTTGAATGGTGGCAATCTATTATAGTATATAAAAACATTGCAATATATAAATAAATTACACTTCGGGTTTACGTTGCAGTTATAAGAAATGCCTATTTTATGCGACTCTTTCCTAATCAGCCCTCCGTTCCCTCAGCTATTTTCTTTTTTATTTATTTATTTTTTTATTTATTTTTGCCACGAGCTTGCTTTCTCAGTGGTTGCAGCGAAGATATCAAAGCCTTCGTCTTCTATTCGTCCATACCTTCCAGCATTTTATGATAAAAAAAAGTGTAAGTTTATCGCAGGAGAATATGCTTTAAAAAAGAAAGAAAGAAAGAAATGGATGATAGAAAAGCAAAATGGACTGGGAGAGACGAATGAGAAAGGATAAAGAAAAGAATAAAAAAGAGCAGATTCCGCATGCACGGATTCTTTCATGCGCACTATAGAATTTACAAAGATAAAAAAATCTTTTTCAAAAAGTTTTTAAAGACAGAGATAGTTTTACAGATCGAAACATAATGTTTCTGTTATTAAAAACTAGTGAAAATTTTTTGCAAACATTGTTGTTTTAATAATAAAAATATTTTGCATAGAATTAAAAATTGCACCTACGAATTCAATGATATTAAATTAATAACGTTAAAATTTACTTTGGATCTTTTAAAACTCAAAACCAATTTTAAAAACACAGACTTAAGATACCTTTAAATTCATAACATTCTCCTAGTGATTTAAGCTAAAATCGATTTAAAGTAATGAGTTCCTATTGTTTCTAATGGTTTTCTCGATGAAATTCAATGAAATTCTCCTTCGTGAAATGGAAAACAGAAACAGTTTTAAGTCCCGAGACTATAAAAGCGCATTAAAATTAGATTAATTTTTTTTCCTCTATGGAAAGGATGTCGCCATCATATTTTCTTTAGAGAATTGGCACCACGCAGAGTGAACGAGTGATTTGGGATTTCATCAAGCAAAACCTCGAGGACCGCAGATCGTTCACGCAACGGTGACTGATCGAGGCACTGCCATTAGGCCTTCTTTGGCCGACTCTCATTAAAAAGCTGCGGCAACGGAAAAGTAATTTCATTAGCAACACGCCAAAAAAATATGCACAAACAACTTTTTCCTCTACTCTCTCTCTCTCTCTCTCTCCATCTCGTTCCCTTTTTCTTTAATCCTCTTAGTTTGTAGCAGAAGTCGTGTTGCTATAAAAATTTTTCAAAATAAACCATTATTTGAGTTGCTTTGTCGAGAAATTGCTTTGTAAAATAGCATTACTGCATGTTGAGAATTTCGTCGGGAATACACAGTAGTTAACAACATTGAAAACCGTGCTTTAATACATTTTTGAAAAAATATCTATAATTTTGTTATAAACTTAAAGTACAGGGTCTTTATAATTAAAGTTAAATTTTGACATGGCCATGAAAAAAAAACTACTGGACCAAAAGCTATAATACTTAGTAATATTATACAAGAGGGCATGGGAAGTTCATACCCACCAAAAAAAATTAGTTCAAAAGGTCACCACCAGCATGGAATGGCGCTCTATGCAATATTCGTATACGAAATTAGACACGAAGACTAACTGGAACTTTAATTATAAAGACCCTGTATATGTCGAGATTATATAATTGTTAATATTCTGATTATTCTTTGTTAATAATGAGACTTGTCTGCGTTGGGTTTTTTGGATTTACGGTTTCGATGCTTGCTTTGAATTTCCTGACCCCTTCAGTAGTGTGCTTTGAAGGAGGGTGCTTTTTACGTGGTGGCGCTGAGCTTGGTTCTTCTCTCAGTCCCCACTTCTTAGCATCGTACATTATGCATGGCTGCCTTAGATATATTAAAATTACGACTTTTACATTACTCGATTATCCGAGAATATGAGAATCCTACATCGGAAAGGGCATTTACATATACGTACTGTATACCCTTCCTAAAAACGGGATTATTCGCGTTAGCAATTTTTTTCTAAGCCTAAACAAAGCAAGATCAAGTTCTTCTCGGGAATGGCTTCACGTGACAATAATAATATGGACTCGCGACAAAATCCACGCGAACCACGCGCATTTCTGTTTCGCTCTTGCTTACAGGGTCGGGACACATTAATATGACCACCCTTCTTCGAACTTGTTGGAACGTCCCAGACAGTTTCGAGCAACCGAGGAGGTAACTGTGGGGCCCCACGGGCCATCGATCCTAGAGGCGAGCTTCGGTTACGACGCCTGGCCAAGACCAATCGGCATGCCACTGTTGAGCAACTGACACAGCAAATGAACAGTGGGGCCACTAGGCGTGTCAGCACCAAGACAGTGCAACGATCCCTCTTGAGGTTGGGGCTCCGGAGCAGGCGTATGGTAACAGCACCCACGTTGACGCCTGTGCATCGCCGAAAACGCCTCCAATTCGCAATGGACCATCGCCATTGGACCTCAGCCGAGCGGCAAACGGTTGCTTTCTCTGACGAGTCGCGGTTTCTGGTGAACAGAGTGGACGGATGATGGAGAATTCGCCGGGAAGCATCTGAGAACAGGGACCTCAACCCCATTGAACATTTGTGGGACCATCTCGATCGCCGAATGTCGCACGGTGATGGATTCCGAGGACTTATTGACTCTGCCACGTCGACTAGCTGCTGTGCTTGCCGCCAAAGGTGGATATTCCGGATACTAGCACGTGGTCATATTAATGTGTCCCGACCCTGTATAAACATATCTCAACCTCTGTATATTGACGATACACAATATCGAGCTAATTCTAATACAATTACCGATTTTTCCAGACAACTTTGTGGTTATCTTCCCAGCAACTGATAAAGGGGACAACATTCATGGCCTTTATTTTTTAAATGTCACTTCTTTTATCTCGTACTTACAATACATAACACGAATTCTACACTTTTAATACAAAATGGAAAATTTTTGACAAACTTTCTCTGTTGTATCCTCGACAATGCTAAAACTCAGAAATAACGATTTTACAAAATACATGATAGTATTAATATGCAGAAAAAAACATCGAGATAATCCGGTATGCTTCCGTGTGGGACTTTCTCATTCACTGATCAACAAAAGGGAGTGGGGAAGGGGGATGCTAAATAGATGGATAAAGGGGAAACTGTTAAATCAAGGAGTTGAACATTATTTTTTGTTAATTTGGCTCAGTATTTCCGTATGTACATTATGTGATCAAAAGTTTAGAGACATCCCTCATAAATCATGGAATGTGCCAAATGTCGCATGACAATGGCATGTAAAAAATAATTAAATAGCATCATATACCTTGAAATACAAATCTGCTTTGTATTATTAAGATATGGGTTGTTCAAAAGAGCTCAGCGACTTCCAACGTGGTGCCCATTGAGAAGTTTGGAGAAGGTAGCATCATGGTATGGGGCTCTTTTTTCATGGTTCGGACTGGGCCAGCTTGTTTCTGTTAAAGGGGCGATGAATGCTATTACTTATCGATACATCTTGGACAACTGTGCACTGCTAACATTATGGGAACAGTTCGGGGATGGGCCTTTTCTGTCTCAACATGACAATGCTCCTTGCCATAAGCAGGTTCTGTACACGACTAATTTTAAGGCAACGGGGTTGAAGAAATGGATTGGTCTGCCCAGAACCCTGATCTCAATCCCAATGAACACCTGTCGGATGAATTGGGACGTCGATTACGAGCCAGACCACACCGTTATTCATCCGTGGCTGAATTAACCGGTGCTCTGAGGCAGGAATGGACGGAAATTCCAGCTTCTTACTACCAAAAACTGGTGGAAAGTTTTCCTGGGAGGGTGGAGGCTGTCATTAGAGCAAAAGGAGGTGCCACCGCTTACTAATTCCTATTATCTGGAGCCTGCGACGCAAAAATGCTGGTGTCCCTAAACTTTTGATTACTTAGTGTATTTGTATGTATTTGAGATAAAAAAAAGTTTTAGACATTAGAGTTTTTGTTTTTATTTATCTTTGTTTTTGGCGTGCTTGGCTTTTGTTGGTGCGTTTGTTTCCGTCGTGTAGACAAACTGTCTCGCTCAATGAACACTACATTCTTCATTTCCAAGATGTTTTTTGTTTTGTATCTTCTTCCGTTCTCTTCGCATTCACTTCGAATTGTCTTGTTGGGCTAGACTAGACTTTTCCGATTAGTAGCAACTTTAAGCCTTAAATGCAATTGCCTATCCCGTCTTCTTCTTCAAATCTCATTTATTCTGTTTCCCTTTGTCATTCTTTTTTTTTTATTTTCGGGTACTCTGAATTAGGTTACTTTTTGTCGCGTTTTTCGGTTTGTCTAAGTCCTTTTCGTTCAGTTCTCTTCTTTTACTTCTTTGGAAGTGTAGTTAATTGATTATTCGTTTCTTAAAACTTTTTTCTTTTTCATCCTCGCAATTCTCTTTTTAAAATAAATAAACAAATATTTAATTTGTTTCATTCCTTTTCTTACCCTTTACGAAGCTGATTACAAAATTCATGGGGACGGTGTAATTTGTTAATGCGCGCCTTAAATAAACAAGATTTATAAGATCCATTATGAATCTTATGTAACATAGATAAAAGAGAATATATATTTCGACAGAATAAGATGAAATTTTTTAAAACAATTAGATGCCAAATAAAATCTACAGTTTATAAAATGTATATGCGCTATTCCACATAGAAAATGCAACGCTATGAATATTTTCTCGCAGTAGCAATCAAATTTCAGTATATGTTTTGAGAAGCTACAGTAGGTACACAATTTTTTTGCAGTTTCATTCAATGACGTCATTGAAAGGCGCGATAAAAAAGAGCACAGGTAATCTGTAGTCAATTTTTGAGTTTCTCAAAGCCACGAAAACGGATGGTTTGTATTGTTATCCGTGAAAATACCGTCGAAGACAGTTTCGTCAAAGAGATGAATTTACAATAGGGCAAAGTAGGGCCACACACGCTGCGAATTTTAGCAGGCATACTCTGCAAGGTGTCCCAGTGATTTTTTGACCAGTACATTCTCCAGACTTCTCTCACGTGTATACAGAAAGATTTCAGATGATTGCAGCGTTTTGATAAATTGCATTGGTTTGGCAGGGTGATGTTCAAAACGTCACGGAGTTGGTGATGGATATGCTGCGTAGTAACATCCTGATGAAAGTCCGCATTATCGGTTTGCATGTGTGTCATGAACCATTTTTAAATTATGTCTACACGTGTGTAATTTGTTACAGTTTCTTCAACAAGTAAAACGGGCCATAAAATTTGAATTTTGAGATGGCGGACAAACCAAGTACATATAAAAGATACGTTTGTTTGACATAACCAAATTTCATTACCACAATAGAACGGCTGCAAGAAATTCACGAAACCGTTGCAATCATATATAACATTCTGTATTTTTCCGTCCTTTATTAGGAGCTTTAGCATAAAAGCTACTTATAAGAATGCGCCCTTGGTCTGTACGTTTATCCGGCCGTCCGGCCGGCGTTTGCACGATAACTTGAAAACGGATTAATTTTTTTCAAGTTCTGTTTTCAGAAATATGACCATCAAAGTCTTAGCTCGGCCGTATCAACTTTTCAGAATTTTTCGTGGACCCCTTCAAGGCGAATTCACTTGCTAAAACAGTGAATGTAATGAATACCAAGATAACGGCATGTAGTATAACAATCGATTTGTCAAGAAGGAATACATTGTTACTTTCTTTTCATCTTTTAAGAGCTTACTGACATCGGCGCGCGCACGTGAAATCGCTTTGTCGACGCACGATTGCTCAAGTGCTCATAATCTATATTATTAACGTAAGTAGCGGAAGAATGGAGCTACTTATTGGTTTTAAAATGTCAGTCTGTCTTCTTCATAATTTCTACATTTTTTGAGGTAGAAGGTTGAAATTCGGCATGTCCATCTGCACTATTTAGTTTGGTTTTGATAGGTACACTGGGGTCGGAATTATGGGGGCGGGATTCAGAGAGGACAACATATCTATGTGCTATTTAGGTACGTAAAGGCGTGAAATTCAGTATCCAGATTCCTCTAGGCGAGATCTACATTACTATGAAGTTTAGGCCCAGGTGTTCCATTGGGGTCGGATTTGCGGGGGTGGTGGTCACGTGGTCTTTAGAACTATGCCAACATATGGTTTGTGATATATCATACGTTCGGAAATGATGAGAAAGGAAAGAAAATAGGAGCTTTTTTACATTTTCTACATATTACGTTCGAGAAAATTAATCTTTGATTAAAAAACTTGGGGAGAGGTAAAAAGTGTAGATAAAGGGGTAAAAATAGATGACTTCAGGATCTGCTACTTGCCTTACCCTACTCGGGTGGGGGGGGGGCGGGCCGCCGGGGCATTCATTTTTTTAATAAATGTATAAATGTATTTCTCCTTCACTGCTAAAGCTCCTCCTTGGAATGTTTATAAGATTTTATTACTTCCCTCGTTAAAATTACTTTTTAAATTATTCATTTCCATTTTGTTATAAAAGCTCATTTCACTCATTGAATTAACTGATCATATTGTCATTATCCTTTATAATCTTCTAATATTTCTGCATAAACCTTCCTAAGAATCTTGGAGAATGAAAGTTTACTCAGTACGCAAAGAATATTTTATGAACAGTTAAGAGCCTTGAAGAGTTGCTGCAAATGAAGTAAAGCCACTTTTCGTGTTTAGAAGAGCTCCTTAAAGTTCTTTGCAATGGCTCGACAGCTGATACCCCCGTTTTCTCAACTAGAAAGACAAACAAAGTCAACGAGTTGAGTTGAAAACCATCTTAAAAGGAGAATGGATTCTTGAACACATTACAGAACTTAGTTTCCTCTTCAGATAACAGAGATTTTAAAACTTAAAAATTTATTAGGAGCTTTGCCATTCTTTATACGCGAATTTGCTTGAATAGCTCTAATTAAAGCGATAGTTCGTTCCCAGCGCACTTTCTTTCATTATATAGGTATTTGAACAAAGCTAAGAATTATTTTTCATTGCGATTGCTAAATAATAAACACTGTTTGCACTAGAGAAACTTTATAATTTAATCTTCAATACTTAAAAGGAGCCTTCATTGGTTATTCTATGTGATTCAAATTTATCAGCAAGACTGTAGATTGCCGTGCATTAGGTCTTCAATCAAAAGATGATATACATGTACTACAGGGTGTCCAAAAAGTCTGGTAACATGGTAGATATCTCAAAGCTGCCAGGTAGGCGAGATCTGATGAGTGTGATTTATAGTTAATAGGGGGGGATTTATTGCCGCACTCAAATTCGACTTTGACCCCCAAATTTAAGGTCATCCATTTGCTAACTCGAAAACTATTAAAGATAGAGAAAAATTTCCAATTGCTACCCTGTGGAGCAACACCACATTAGTCTAAAAACAATTTTTAATCAGGCCCTTCCCCTTGAAAGATTTTGAGAAAATGGGCGAGAAAGAGTGACTCAAGGAAAGAAAATTCCCAACGGTGTGCTTCACTGCAATTCAAATGTGTTAGAGACCTCAGCCAACCTGGCCTGCCCAACGTGACCTTGAGTGACTCTTTCTCACCAATTTTCTCAAAATCTTTCAAGGGGAAGGGTGTGATTAAAAATTGTTTTAGACTAATGTGGTGTTGCTCTACAGGAAGCAATTGGAAATTTGTCTCTATCTTTAACAGTTTTCGAATTAGCAAATGGATGACCTTAAATTTGGGGGTCAAGGTCAAGTTTGAGTGCGGCAATGAATTCCCCACCCCCCTATTACCTATAAACCACACTCATCAGATCTCGCCTACCTGGCTGCTTTGAGATATCTGCCATGTTACCAGGTTTTTTGGACACCCTGTATATGAAGTTTGCGATCGCTTTATTGGAAATTGATTTTTTTCTATTTCTCTCCGATTGTGTGTTTAAGCTAAATAATTGTTGAGGGTTGATGTATGGCAATCAACTTATACCTTCTTAATAGAGGCTTATTACGATCCTCTTTAATCGTTTTTATAATAAACGACAAGAATCTAATGGACAATCTAAGGGCGAGAATCGCACTTATTAATTTAAAAAAATGTTTCCGAGTGTGTTTCTAAAAGTGTCACATTCTCGCACTCAACGTTCAATATGAGGTTGTTTTGTAAAGATGTAAGAGATTATCAATTTGTTTATATGCATGTTGTGATATGGCGTACCACTACAATTTATGTTTCTAATTTCGAAAGGAATTAAGTTCCAAATGTCCAGTATGTTTAGCTAAACGTTTTCCTTTTAAATAGACACAATCAGCGGAACTTAAAATTTGACAATCTGGTGGGCTTGTGTTCACTGAAAAGAGTCCTGAAACAAAGCAAGCGTTGATTCATCGGGGTTCAAACCCTTTAATTTAATTCTTCCATGATTTGAATTGTTGGAGCCATGTCAAAAGCCTTGCCCAAATCGATATAGAAGAATATCGAATAGTTTAGCATCCAAGGCATCTGCTGCTTTTAAATAAATATCCAGTAATAAGTCTATAGTAGAATTATGGGATCATCGTGTGTCCATGCAGAATTAGGGATCAAACTTCAGATAGTAAAGGAGAAAGCTACTTTTTCAACGATTTTAAAAGTTGAAGGTAAGAGAGGAATGTGTCTAAAGTTCATGAAATCTATTGAAGACCTTGATTTATAAATTGGCAAAGTCATGATTTTTAGATTTATAAATTGAAAATGTTCTTTTGGGGTGAGGTCGGGGCTGTGAGCTGGCTAATCCAATACTAACATTCATATCTTAAACTAGGCAGTTTTAACTCGAGCTTTATGGCAAGGTACATTATCTGCTAATCTTCCAAAGGGCCTTCACCGAATTACTGTTGCAGTATCATTGGAAGAAAGAGTGTCATCACTAGATATTAGACAACCTTAAACAAAGATCTTCACCATCGACGTCTGATTAAAATATCGTTCAGTGCATATGTAAATCAGTTCAGTGTAAATCCAGAACGTCCAAATAGCGTTTGGTTCTCTTGGTTTCCGTCAAGCGCACCTAGTGGACTAAGAACAAATCATGAAAAACGTTTTAAAATTTCAAATTAACCTAACAATGATTAATGAGCTAAATAGTTACGTTTTATTATTTCTCTAGTTATAAATAGCGTAATATATAAAAAACTAATATGAAATGTTGGAAGTTTATTTGCTATATATTCTGAAAAGTATGTACAAAATAAAGAATTGATAAAAATAGGGACACAATTAAGCAATACGTAATACTTTTAAAGAAATGGCTGATCTATTTCGATACACTATCAGCGACAGAAGTAAAATATACAAAATGTTTTCGCAAACTTTAACTCTTTACAGAATCTAATTTACAGAAATTGTGTACAATATATCTATGCTATTAAAACATAAAATATAGGAATGTTATTCAGTATTTTATAATATTATAATTCTCTGAGCTATTTGGAAGGCAGTTGTTACTGTAAATAACAGCTTCCAAAATGTGTGTTAGCGTTTTTATTAGTACTCTCAACATGTGGTTTTTTGTGTAAAGCAGTTTCAAAGTACAGTATTATAAACATTTGAGTTACATTATTGTGACCACTTGTTAATATCCGTAATAACCACTATGTGCAGCTCTGACAGCGTTTAGACGGCCTGGGAGAGACTCAATGAAGAGCTGGAAAGTGTACACAGGTATATTGAGCCATGCTGATTACAGATCAGTTGACAACTTCTTGGGGGTGCGAGATGGAGTATCCATGGAGCGAATAACCCTATCGAGGTGGTCCCATAGATGCTCGATTGGGTTTAACTCCGAAAAATATGGGGGCCAGGGAAGTACAGTAAAGTCTTCCTCGTGCTCTTGTAACCAATCACGTAGAATTCCAGCTGCATGAGATCTCACATTGTCGTGTGGAAGATGCCATCATGCCCAGGAAAATGTCTATGTATAGGTAGGTGTATATTGTCAGCAAGGAACGATACGTACTTAAATATATAGCCATCCACATTGATGAATGGATGCCACGAAAACATTCCCCAGAATTTAACGTTGCCCCTGGCAGCTTGTTGCCGTCCACAAATGGTTGAAAGGTGTTTGCTTTCTAACGTTTCTCGCAGTATGCGCCAACGTCTGTCCGTCCGATGGAGCAAAAAACCTTGATTCGTCTGAGAAGGCAACCTTTTGCCAATCAGTGGATGTCCAGTGTTTGTACTGCCCTGCAAATTCCAGCCTCTCCAGCCGATGCCCAGTCGGTAGCATAGGTGCTGTCACCATCCGTCTGCTGAAACATACTCTGAACTATCATTCTGGACAAACTTGTGGTAACCCCCTGGTTCATTTGGTAAGTTGCTCCACTGTAGCACGTCGATTCGCTCGAACGCACTGCCACAGCCGCCATTTTCCTCTTTCATCTATGGTTCGTGGAGCACCACAATTTCCTTATTTTCTATAGTGCCATTTTGCCTTGCGTGGTACACTTTTACCATAGTAGCACGCGAACAGTGCACAAACTCCGCAGTTTCTGAAGTGCTGCCACCCTTGACCCGAAAGCCAATAATCATTCCTCTTTGTACGTCTGATAAATCGCTCCGTTTCTGCACTTCTGACAATTGAAAATTTTTTGAATGCCTACAACACATTACTTATACTCAACCAATCTGCTGATGACACCTCATTTATTAGTGCCTTCTGCGATTGGTTATTTAGCGCTGACATCACAAATAGGAGGTGGTCACATTAATGTGAATCGACTGCTTAGATGTTTTATACATTTATGAGTTATAAATATTTTATGAAAAGTGATGGGGAAAGCCGCGATGCAAAAGGGCTGAATGTTCGAAAAGTTAACATTTTTTAAATACATCTGAATATTTTTGAAAATAGATATAAATAATTGAATTGTAAGAAGGCATAAAGAACTTAAGGAAGATAATCCTATTTTTATGCCATTGCAACCAATGCATGACCTTTAAGAAGAATGGAATAGAATGGACATCCGCGATATTATCCTTACTTCGGTTTTTCTTCCATGCAACCTTTTTTTTCTACCTTATCACAAGTTTTGGTGTAAATTATCAGCTATGTTGTTCGTATAGCATTAAATAAAGCGCAATGACTGATTGCTATCTCGTTGACGATAAAACGAGAAACATTTATTGAAGTATCGAGTTTTGCTCGGATGTGCGTCTATCTGCACTTATACTTTTTTTTTATTTCAGGTGATTTCTCTGGTGGGAGCAGATGGATGCGGTGCCTTCTTTTTCCCCTCTTCCACTTCCATTTGAGAGTAAATTGCTAGGAAGAGGAACTATTAAGAAACGTGATTCTGCCCTAGAATTGTCACGTGGATTCGATACTGTCGACTCGCTTGGATGGACGATCAATTCTGGAAAAGAAAACCCAATGGAGTAAAGCTCATGGTCTAAATAAACTTCTTCGACCGGTACATTTTCAAGACAAATGTTTAAATAAAACCTAATTTAGACAAGTATAATACAAGTTGCATTCGAAGTTTTAAAAGCTCGGTAAAAAAACCCAGAAAAGTTGCGATATGTTAGTAAAGTTTAAAAAAATTAAAGGGCAAGCATGGAAGAAGATTCTCCCTTTCATTAAGAAATGTACTTCAAAAAATTTTTGTACGGCAAAATATAAATAATATTACAAACGGCGACTTTTTAATTGTATAAAAACTTGTTTGAAATTGAAATTTCAACAAATAACGTTTATATGTTCAGAAGTTGAAAAAAAAAGTTTATACTTTACGTGACGAGTTCAGAAATAAAGCCATATGGTATCGCTCATGAACCCTTTCATGAAATGTTGCTAATCATGTCGACAATTAAAAACTTTGACCTCATTAAATTGCGAAAAAAAGTCATACTGTATTATATCATTAATTATAAATCAGAATAATGTTCAAATTCTCTTTATCCGTTATTGGTTATCTCTGAGATGTTATTAGTGATGCTTCTTAAAATTATCCTTTTAAAGTCATTTTTTTTTATTATTTTTTTTTACACTTTAAAACTACAAAAATCCCTAGGAAAAGCGTCCTTCAATGTAGAACTGGCAGGGAAGGTTTACGGGATGAATAAATGACGAAAGACAGGCTGGAAAGATAGCGGCGTGGCGTAGCAATTGCATTGCAGGCATTCGACCTTTAAAAAGAGTTATTTCTGCCTTATTGCTTGCTGAAAATCTTTCCATCGATTTCCTGTTCTAATGAATTCCCTGGAGATTTAGGCTCACTTGCCTATCCTAAAAGAGCTCTTTGCCTATAAAATTCTTATCAGAGACCAGTCGCTACATCTTTGATGATATGGCGATGTCCGAAAAATGGGTGATAATAATCGATTGATGTGATGATCAAATTGGTCATGTATTATCAGGCTAATGCACTTCCGCGTGATACAGATCAAGTTGGCAATTGATAATGTGTTCTGCTTATACCTTGTCACTCTATTCAAAATCAAAACCTCAAAAAATGTCACAGCATTACTTTGAGAATCCTATATAAGCTTATCGATGGAGCGAGGGACCTTTAAATCCATACTTATCGAAAGAAACACACGCTCGATGATGTTAAAAATAAATATCTAACTTTCTTGCGAATTAAAAACTATTCTGGCATTTATGTAAGTTTTCGTTCTGTTCCGGGACGATACCATATACTTAATTTGATATAAAGTTATTAAAAATAAACAATACAGTGCCAAATCTTATTTTATAAGAAAGTTCCAGAATTCCAGATTCACCTTTGCCTATATGCCTTATAAAAAAGTATACATACACAAAGTCTAATAGTAAGAACATGAGGTAATCACTTTAATGAAACGATTTAGTGTATTCAGAGGAAGTATTCGTTGTGGGCGTATTCTATTTCGATATGTCAATCGTAAGTAATTCCTTCAAACTTGGATTGCTGCAGCAGTGAAGAGTAGTTAACGGTCTGGAGATTTTGAAAATAGTTTTATAAACAAAGTTGCGGTAATGTTTGCTTTTCTTCTTGAAATTTTCCATGGAATTCGGCTCTTTAACTATTCGGGCTAATTCTGTATTCATTTTGGAATTTACTTGAATAAGTAATAACGAAAAGAGTTGTGGTTATCATTTAAGGTAATCGATGATAGTTTTCTCATCTCTCTAATGATTATGAATATTTACTCGAAATGAAACCACCTAACGAACAACCACTAATAACAATAATGGGATAGAAGCTTCCTGTTGATAAAAGCATTTTTAACTTATAAAGCATTTTTAGCTTATAAAAGCATTATAGCTACAACAATCCGATATTTTTATGACGTTTGTAAAAATTAAAAGAATACAGTGATGTTTGCTAAATTAGAGCATTGTATGTATTTTTACAAAAACATAAACATAAGAATTCATAAAGACGTTGGAAAAAAGAACCAACGCTGTTCCATCCCTTTTCTTTGTAAAGTTCGGGTAAATATGAATTTGATTCTACGTTTGATTCTTTTTGTATCTTATACTCATATTTGTCCTCTATGTAATGCACTATTCACTTTTCGACATAGTCCCCATTCCTTTCCAAGCATTGCGCCAACGCGTGACTACTTGGGTGAACCCGTCGGAGAGGAATTCTGGAGTTGTTGTCGACACCAGGATTGAATGGCAGCGTTTACCTCGGCGTCAGAACCAACTCATGTCCCTTAAGGGGCTCTTTCTTCTTTGGGAAGTGGTGAAAGTGGCAATGTGCAGTGCATTTTTGAACTGCGATTTTTCATCTTTGAACTGTAGGCGCTGCAACGCCTCTGCTGTGTGGTGACTCGTGTGCGGGCGGACGTTATCGTACTCCGACGGGTTCACCCAACTAGTCATGCGTTGGCGCAATGCGTGGAAAGGGATGGGGACTATGTCGAAAAGTGAATAGTGCATTACATAGAGGACAAATGTGAGTATAAGATACAAAAAGAATTTTGAAAATCGGTTAACAAATAAAAAAGTTACAGCCATGGTGACCTTATTTATCAATCGCCCCTCGTAATTTGAAAAGTTATATTCAGGATGTCTCACTTAAAGCGAACCAATAAATAGCCAACTTCTAAAATACAGAGTACTTTCAATGGAAGAATTATTGTAAACTTATATGCAAGGGTTTTTTGTGTATTCCATTTCCAAAAAAAACCGACGCTATTTTCGAATTTGGAAGTCAACTTTGAAATGTGCAATAGAAACCCCTTGTTTTAATGGTGCTTTCAGTTTGTACACAACATTTGAGAAATGTTTTATTCTTGGTGTTATTTCAATTGATCCAACCGTTTAGAAGATAGAGGCACTGAAAGTGTGATGTGTTTGGACTTAAAGAAAAGGCAAAAAACAGAAACTTTTCATCAATTTAAATGAAAACTTTAAAAATCAGAGGGAAGATTGTAGGGACACATTTCTTTGATGGGCCTCTTAATAGAAGGCAGTATCCCAACTTTATCACGAACACACTTCCCTTTCCTTTGGAAGGCGTACCTCTTCAAGCCCGACTACAAATATGGTTTCAGCAGGACGGTGCCCTACCACACTACTCCCACATAGCTCGGATCGCCATTATGAACGCTTTCAATGACAGATGGATTGGTCGAGGAGGACCACTTGAATGGCCCCCTCGATCCATGATCTAACTCATCTCGACTTTTTTCTTTGGGGAGCCTGTTAAAGATGCAGTTTACAGAAGTCGACCAACAACACCTGAGGATATGCTGCTTTGGAGGAGGGAACGATACCGCATTCAGAAAGGCCTCTGGTCTCTGCAACGTCGCTTACAGATGTGCATAGACCAAGAAGGACGTGTTTGAACATTTATTATAACAACATTTATTGTACAACCATTGTTTTGCATAAAAATGTGATGTTTAAATAAAAACATTGCTATCCATTTTATAATCCATTGTTTAGGAACAAGGTCTGTTTTTATGCCTTTTCTTTAAATCCAAACAGACCACGGGTCACAATAGCCGGAGGGGGGGCGGTAAAGATCGTGAGTCACTGATGAGTTGCCCACCTGGCTATGGCCTCCCCCTATTTTCGGTTTCCATTGTACATTTAAAAGTTGACTTACCTATAAAGCTGTTAGAACAGCTAAACATACAAGTATCTCGTGGAGGAAGTTCTGTGAAAAATCCAAAGGAATTCTATATATTTAGTGTTCTTATGACATTTTTGTTTTGAGTTTTAATGACACCCAATTATGGTAGCTTTGAAATGCTACATTTAATGGTCTTGTATTTTGTAATCTCTTGGCAGTTTATTTCCGCGATAACTCAATTGCCGGAAATTTCCGGTTCGAGTCCAGGTCGCGGAATTTTTCCTTTCCTTTTGTAAACAATTGTTTTTGCGGATTACAAAAAAACTAGAGCTAATTTTGCATTTTGGCAGTCATATTCGTGTTAAGCACATAAAAATTGATAAAAAAAAAGACTCCATTTATTTTGGTAACATGACTTTTGTAAAAATTTGTTGGTAACATGATAAAAAATTCGAAAATGGCGTAGTTTTATTTTTTTGGAAATGGAATACACATAAAAACCCTTCACATAAAAGTACAATAATTCTTCCATTGAAAATACTCTGTCAGATTTGTATTTTAGAAGTTGGGGCTATTGGTTCACTTTAGGTGAGATACCCTGTATATAAGAATAGTTAAGAACTTGTAATCCTCCCCCTCCCGTAAGCCAAGTCAAAAACAAAGAGAAAAACAAACAGTTGAAGAAAATCAATGGACTGATAACTAAAGGTTTAAGGTGAAGTAATAAGCGAATATATAATACGGCCCTTATAAAAAATTAAAAGAAATTTAAAGAGAAGTTTAATAAATTGAAGAAAATTCTTCATACATTTAAATAATTATAATATAGAAACTATCAGATCCAATTTTGTTATTAAAATGAAAATCAGCTTTTTCAGCTTAGAGTACAGATGCTTAAATTTTTGAGATAAAATCTGATAGGGAAAGGTGTGAAGGGGGTGTTCATTCAGGGAGTAATAAATTTTATGATATGAAAGGAAATGTGAAAATCGAGTTCTTCTTTAATAATATTCCATAAAAAATCGTCTTACGGCATAATCAGTTTTGATTTTAGTCAAAAAAGAGAGAAGATTGGCCAAAGAAGAGCATTACGTAAAGAACGGATGCCATTAACAACAGAATTTTACGTCCAAGTCTTATTGTTAAATTTGATCTTATTAAAAACGCTATACTTGAATGCACAATATCTATGAAGAAATGTTTATTTCGTAACTTAATTTGAAAAGCGTATATAAAACTTTTGTTTCTTATTTTCATGGGAAATGTTCTTTTAATCAACAGTTGTTGACTGGAAACTTCATGGGTATTTATTTATTCATCGCACTACGCAACACAGATTGATTTCCATTATTCTACAGAATCTACAACTTTTGTTCTTGTTCATTCGTTTCTCTAGACGTATTTAAAGGACGTATTTTTATGGGAAATTATCGCTCTTCAGAGGTGATCAGTCAGAGATTCGAAACTGATTTCCTTGGCGACACTTTGTTCATGTGCCCGTAATGAACCTGGACGAAAGAGAGGCATCTCGGGAGATAAGAAAAGAAATGATCTCCATTCCATCATCAATGGAGAAGAACAAGACACTAACGATTTGCGCTCATCCATCATTCCTCGCCAACGACTGAAATTGAAGGAGAGACCTCCAAAAGCAATCACATGCACTTAAAGCCAGAGAATATTTCTCTCCTTCCATTTACTTTTATTCAGAATGGCATTTAATGAAGCAATTTTCAAAAAGAAAAAGGAAAGTTTGGATAATATTTCAACGATCGGTAATGTCTTACAATTTCTGAAGGCATTAACAATTTTTCACGGAGCTTGCCTTTTGTCACGGCAGTCAAAGTAAACAGAGATGTCGAGTAAATAACATTGATCGACAAAATTTTACTTTTCCAGTGTTAGATTCAAGTGTGAAACGATGCTACTTAGAGTTTTTATGTGCTGATTCCAAAAGATCGCACTCTGTAAAATTTATATTTAAAACTCTTATTGTCTTTATGAAAATTATTCTTATTTCGACAACAACGGCAGAATCTTTTCGTTGTTTCTGCTTCCAGTTGACTTTCAAGAGCTCGTAGATAGTTTTTCTCTTTTTGAAAAGCTTCTATAGCTCTTTATCGTTATTAGTCTTGTCGCTTTCGGTTGTCTTGCTCTGCTCATTTGAATGCGACACAACTGCTAAGCGTATCCACTAGTCGATTGAGGTCGAGTGTTTACTTTTTTTTTTCAGAGCCAGCAATCTCTTTGGCGCACACCAGCCCACGCAGATAATTTCAAATCCTAATACAAATTGCACAAATCTATATTTCACATAAATTTTAAGCAGAGTGTCCATAAAAGATTTGTACCAAAACATTTAATAATTTTTAACCTAACAGCAAAATCTTGTATCGTTATCAGCAAGCTACAAAGAAACTCCAAAACTTTTATCAGATTATTCGTTTTGCAGAAACTGCCCATGGGAGGCACTGGATACGACTGAAAAAAGATAGCATCTACCATAGCGAAAGTAGAGTGTGTAGTATGGCTTGCTGAGACAAAATCACAGATCACTATTCAGAGAGATATAGATAACTTATGGTAAACAACCACCGGATAAAAGGTTGATTTATGTCAGGATAAAAACCTTTTTGCAGATTTTGTCATAAGTGAATTTCTTTTGCTTCAAATGATGCATCGCAACTTATGGGATGCGCCATCAGTTGGCACAAACCTATTTAAAGAAGTTTAAACAATTCTTGATGTTGCCTGTTTTCAGCACCTCGTCGAAGGAAGAAATCGTCTGCAGCTTTCCACAAAAAAATCCAGTAAGTTTTTATTAACTACTAACAAGGGAATCCCTTGAACATGTATGTCACAGATTTCCACCAAATTGAAATATGTTACTCATCTGAAGCTACTATAGATGCTTGCAAAATAAGAGAGTGCAAAATTGTGTTTCTTTCAAAATAAACCGCGAAAACGAAAAAAATTTCAGCATGCATAGTCATACAAAGACTCTATTGTTAAAGCGGTTCGGCTATGTGGGGTTCCCTTGTAAGTATAATGCATCAACAGTGTCTGGTGCTAACCGTCGGAAGATAGAAAGTTCGTAGATAAACTGTGAATATCCTATTTTGATTGGTATATCGATGGGTTGTTTTCATAGCAAAATATGCTTCATGCCGCCAGTAGATTTTTTACGATGCTAGATGATGTTCAAAGTTACCATTTTCCTAAGTTGGAACAATTTCAATTTCCTATTGTATATCTAGCACAAAGAATCCACATATGAAATCGGCATAACTTTTTTCCATTAATATCTTTTCCGTTTTACTCGTTTTGCATTTAGCAATTAACAGCCAAAAATTGATATCAAAAGTCAACTTAAGAAAAGTTAAGAGTTTGCCTCATTTTATACCGTTGTTTGCTATATCTCGTCTTAGACTCTTGCCTCCATAAGATGGGACATTGTAACTAAAAGCCTATAGATAACTTACGATTCTTTTTGCATTTTTTCTTGTATTGTATTAATAGTTTCTGTTGATGACTCATAAATTACGACCACTTTTGTAATACAACTATTTTCTTTAAAAGTCCCAACTTATGCAACTCTCCCCTAATTCTTAACAAAAAGTTACATTTTAAAGGGCCAAATAATAATATCTTATCACCTATGTAACATTCGAATTACACAGCTATAGGCTTACTTCATAAAAATTATACATGATATAAAAATATTAAAGTAGAAGGAGAAGAATTATTACCTATGTAGGTGTTCGATAAGAAGCCCTTGTGAAGGGAAGAGGAGCAGGTGTGACGGTGGGAAGGGAGACGACCAAAGGGCGAACCGGAGTTTGTTAAGAAGGATCCCCAAAGGGGACTCAAGCGTTGTAATGGAATCTTAAGGTATCACCTTCCTTTCCAGGTCACGTGTATCACGAGCAGCACGTGCTCCAAAGTGATAAACAGTTAATTCCAAATCGATAGACGGAAATGAAGTTTCACTTTTAGCCACGGTAACTTTTTGGGAAAATCTGTTTCTCTTTGCCTTCGGTTCTCGTATCGCTGGCGATACCATGATGCTGTTTTAGCCGTGCGTCTGACCTTGCTAACATTTTCAAGTTGATGATTAAATCGTTGCCTAAATCTTACTTATGAGACTAGATTTTTTTTACGTCAATAAAAAATTTTTGTTAACTTCTTCCGAAATATTCGAACGAAATAAGAAAAGTTGTTGTTGAAAATTTTCTACAATGATATAAAATAGAACGCTTGCACAGTATTAATTAAATGAATACTCACGCTTTGCATTTATATTTCATTCAAGCACTGAAAACTTTCCTTTAGAAATGTTTTCACGGGATTTATGGAATCATATTGCCATTGAAAAACTTTCACATTATAAGAAAACGATTTTCTAAATTTTAGAAATATGATATTTTAAGAAAATAGTCACGATAAAAACTTCAAAGAAAGTATCCTATAATAATAGGATATTGTAATTTTCAAAAAGAGAGACTTTTTTTAGGGATGAAACACGACTGACAGGCAAGTAACGTAAGATACGAGTTTTTATTATTCTGTTTTCATTGCCTCTCTCTCTCTCTCTCTTGTTTTTTACCCTCTAACAATTCAATTTAATGCTTATTATTCTGTAATTGCGTTCCACTGCCTCCTGATAACAATATGTTCCGATAATTCGTACTTTTTCTGGATATAATGCGTTTTTGCAGATTTTTTACTCTATTCGGAATGTCACTTGGGATAAAATTAAAAACGTGATATGCATCGAAATGTTCAAGAAATAAAATCCCGGAATTTGTCAAACAAAATTGAAAGAATCAGTGACGGACAACTTGTCGATATTAAAAAAATAAGGCCACCACATAGCGCCTTTAAGATGCGAGGGCCTCATTTTTCATAGAATCCACGTACCAGTACGGTTGGCAATGGCACAAATCCTGAATGGAAATGGTAACGCTTAAATATCGCATGCGTCGATGACAATTTTTACTGTTTTTGAACCGCGAAACGATCTTAGAGTTCTTTGTACTTTAATTTTTGAAGCTTTAGTACTCATAAGAAATGTAAACGAGATGACATATTACACTGTTATAATTTGAAATATTACATAAGTGCACATCAGCAAATATAAGGGATTCCTTAATCAAAAATATTTGGAAATTTGAAATGAACAAATTGGATAGTTATATTGTCACGAAGAAAAAAGGTTTAACGCAATGGAAATTTATTAGATAAATCCCCAGACCAGATATATGTTTAATATAAAAGTTTATTGATAATGATAGCAAATAAACAAATGGAACCCAATATCACGTGAGTTACCGGTTGTCAAATGACAAATAAACTTTAATAGAAAAATTAAGCTTATACGATTTGCAAGCACAACTCTAAATGCCTAGCATTCAATGTAAATTATTAACATGCTAATGGAAAAGTGTGTTAAAAGAATATCTTTCCTTTTTAAAGTAACTACTGACTTCTTTCCAAGGTTTAAGAAGTTTAAATTACAAGATAAACAGCACTTTCACTGTATAACTTATGACTTGAAAAGAAAAATAGTCTCTCAATTTCAAAAACTGCTGGATGAGAAGTAATTTTACCGCAACGAAAATTCAGGAAGGCGGAATTTTTTGAAAATTCATGAATTATTTGATTTTATATTTCTAGTTTTATGTTGATTTTACTTATTATTTATTAATTATTTTGTTAATTGTTAATTATTATTTTATTTTTCATTTTTATTTAATAACTATTATTCAAAGAAAATTACAAAGCATACAGGTAAACAACTAAGTGGAGCTGAAACTACACTTTTTTATCTATTTTTCCACATTCGCATCTTGACGATTTAGGCATTTATCCCAACGCTGCACCAGTTCCAGAATACCTTGCTCATAGAATTCCGTTGGCTGTGAATACAGCCAATGGCAAATGGCAGATTTGAGTTCCTCGTAAGTCTCAAACCTGTGACCACCCAGAAATCTTTTCATGGGACCAAAGAGGCGGTAGTCCGAAGGCGCTAAATCCGGATTATAGGTTGGTTGGTCCAGAACCTACCAAGCGAAACGAACCAGTTTTGCTTTGATGATATTGGCCATATGCGGGCGGGCGTTGTCACGAAAAACCCGAACATCGTTTCCTCTTTCTGATCGCTTATCTCGAATAGCACGCCGTAGTTTAGTGAACGTTTCACAACAGATAACGGCGTTGACAGTAGATCCACGAGACAGGAACCCTGCGAATAGGATGCCTTGCATATCCTATGCATGCAAGAATAATCTTCCGAGCTGAAGGAGAAACTTTGAATTTTTTGCCGAGAATGTGGATGTTTCCACACCATACTTGTAGTTTTAAGCTCAGGTGTGAAGTGCAAAGACCCAGGACTCATCTCCTGTGACAATGCCATTTAGAAACGCATTTTCCTTTTGTTTGTACCGCTGTAGATGTTGCAGACCCCACGCCATTCTGTTGCCGTGCAGAATAATTCTACACATTTCTTTCTTAATTAACTTCAGTATTTCAAAAGTAACCCTTTAACAAAAGATAATATTGAAATAAGTGGTATATGTGTATTTTAGTATACCAAAGCTCATACTAATTCAGGATTCGTTAATACTTACGGAAAATAAAGATAAAACATAACGAAATGTTAACACGCTAGCAGCATATACTTTTAATACAATTTCTTATGCACATCCGCGTTATCCGACACTAAAGAGTTGGTTCTCCGGAACACTATACTCAAAGCTGACATCTTAAACCCGCTATTCCATAGAAATCGGGCTTAAGATGTCGGCTTACAGTGTAGCAGTCCAAGATAACGAACTCTTTAGTGACGGATAACGCGGAATGTACATAAGAAATAATGCTGAAAGTATTTGCTGCTAGTGTGTTAACATTTCGTTAAGTTTTATCTTTATTTTCCGCAAGCTTTAACAAATCTTGAATTAGTATGAGCCTTGGTATACTAAAATACACATATACCAAATAAGTGAGCATTATTGCTTAAGAAAATTTATTCATCACATTTATAACTTTACATAATTGCATCGTTCACGTTTACGACTTTACTATGTAGTTGTGCCGCTCCTGTTTGGACAAATTTTTCATTAAAGTGCCTGCGTTGATGAAAGCTGTCATTTTGTTACAAGTTATTCTTTAAATTCTTACGGGAAAAAGTTCTCAATCGATATAACCGATGGAATACGCATGGAATCATTTAAAAGAGTTCTACAACATAACTTCTCTTTAGCGCGCTCCTTCACAGAATCCCTCAAAGAATTCAACTGGATAATCTTCTGAACAACAGGATGCGGCGGTAGATGGATGTAATTCAGAACACATTTCTTCTTTTTTGCCTTTCCACCTTTTTTTTTAGACTATCCCTACAAATGCTTATATACTCTTTTTAATGTGACCACAATGTTATTAATTCCATCTGTTGTCATATCAAATGCGTTCCTAGAAACTCCAGAATACAACACATGTTTGATGGGTTTTTTTTATGCAAGGATCGAAACAGCAATGATCGAAGATTCTTTTTAACGCTAATTCGCTAGCAATACTTGAACCAAATAACGATATTTCTTTGTGGAAAGGAATAACTTTGTAATTAAAAGTATGGCTGCCATTTACCAATGTTGCATTTGTTTAATATCTTGGAGTTCAGAATTCCTATATATACACAAAATACAGAAAAAGTTGGTCCAAGAGCACTCTTAGAATCCAATATTCAAGTTTACAGGGTTTGTTTATTTTTTATTTTTTGAGAATATTTCGCGCAACTCAACAATTTTTGACTATGTATTTCAATAAAAAACAAAATTTTCAAGACAGTAATATTAAAATCAATAGAATATACCGGGTGTTTCAAAAATGACCGGTATATTTGAAAAATCAATAAAAACTAAACGGGCAGCGATAGAAATACACTGTGTGTTGCAATATGCTTGGGACAACAGTAAATTTTCAGGCAGACAAACTTTCGAAATTAGTTACAATGTTCCACAACAGATGGCGCTGCAGTCTGGAAAAATCATAGGCTGTGGTCAAAAACCTTCACCGGTGAGAGAATGATGACGTAATTTCTCACTGGGCTAACCGTCTTTTTCTCGGTGAGGACGGTGAGACTAACCGGTTAGGCATAGCAGCACTAACTGGCTTTTCTGTCCGCGTTAAAATGACGTCACAGTTTTCTCACTGGGATTTTTGACCGACCAAGCGCTAACTCTTCTCACCGGTGAGAGTTTTTGACCTTAGCCTAAACTACGATATTTTCCACATATCCACCATGCGCAGCGTTCCCAGTCCGTTGAAATTTTTCAAACAGATCCTTTATTGTATCGCTTTTCGGTCCTTTGGTTACATTAAACTTCTGTTGAAAACTTCGTCTTGTTGCAACAACACTGTGTTCTAGGCGGTGGAATTCCAACCCCAGAAAAATCCTCTGTTGTAAGGAATAAACCATTTTTTCACAGCAAACTTGCAATCTGTGAACAGCACACGCTTACAGCAGAAAGACGACTTACAGAATAGCGAACTCACAGACTGCGTTTTCTTCTATATATTTCAAATCGCCTGCAGCGCCATCTGTTGTTGAAAATTGTAACTACTAATTTCGAAAGTTTGTCTGCCTGAAAATTTACTGTTGTCCCAAGCATATTGCAACACACAGTGTATTTCTATCGCTGGCCGTTTAGTTTTTATTGATTTTTCAAATATACCGGTCGTTTTTGAAACACCCGGTATATCCTATCCGCAGTGCAAAACGCATAACGAAACAAATGAATTTCAGTAAACTTTATTAAGGTGTGTTAGAGCATCATAAGTTAGTGACGAACATATAAGAATTTTTCTTTTCTGCTTTAACTTCCAATCGAGCGTTTCGCCAAAAGTACAAGGAAAGC
>JAHWFO010004243.1:151113-218808 GCA_023313115.1 Rhysida immarginata
CCCTGCCAAGAGAAATGGAAGAAGCGAGAAGGCGAGCGACGAGCGCGAGCCACGATTTGTCGAAATGAAAAAACAGAGCATAATGAAGTTTGGAGGAATAATAGGGTACATAATATTGTGTATACGGTTAAAATTTGATCGAATTCCAACGAGTAGTTTCCGAGTTATGCAGTCAAGTTCGTAACACGTGCTCACATGCGAGTACTAACCACCATGTGTTACGATGTTGACTACATAACTCGGAAACTACTCGTTAGAATTCGATCAAATTTTAACCGTATACACAATTCCATGTACTCTATTATTCCCGCAAACTTTATTATGCCATGTGTTATAGAACCTGAGTTATTAATTGTTGATCTTAGTGGCGGCATTTTTATTTGTGTTCATATCTCGGTTATCGTTCAAATTCGAACCCATGTTCATATGAACTTTTTTGCTTAGAATCATCCATACTACCTCCTCTAAAAGTTTGTGACAGGGTTTCAGATACACCCTGTATGGGCAGCTACAATTCGACAGGGCAAAAGACTTTGAGAAACAATAATGCCTTAAACGCCGTTAAGACTTTATTGTGTGATAATAATGATTTTACTGCATTAGTGAAAGAGAGTCAAAGATTTGAAGCGACGTCGTTAGCGGAATCGTCAGATGCACTCATTGCTATAGGAACTTTTCCAGCAGGAGATTTTCCGAGGGATCTTAAAGCATCACCCGCCAGTGAGGCAGCGAAAATTTCGGACACTACCATAACTAATTTGGTCAAAGAAAAATCTTCTAAGCCTATCGATCATAATTCGAGAAGCTTGCCGTGCTCGTCTGCGACGGTTACCTCAGTCATCAACTGGACCAATCCCATTTCTAAACCAACTTCACTTACGGACGGACCTGGTCAAGTGTATTGGCGAGGGATGAAAATCCTCGACGAACGGAAGCTGACGACGAGCTATGAATCCTACATTGCAACCCAGCATAAGAAAATGCTTACAGATAGTATAACAGAAGTTCTGATTTCAGTTTGATCCATTATACAGGGTGGACGAAAAGGTACTCCTCTATTTAAAAATTATTTATTGCAAAAAGTTATGAACTTACATGCATGAAAATAACTTCACCGCATAGGCAGACGCAAAAAAAATTTTTTTTTTCAGTTCGCCTTTTCTTGCCTCCACCATCCGGGGGAGTGGGCATCGGTGACGGATCGGAAATGGCGACAGTGCGTGTTGTGGTGGAATGAGTCAAAATCGCCCATCATGGTGTAAAGAAATTATCGCCTTGTATACGGAAAGGAACCACCAAATGCAAAGTCGTTAAGCTTGTGGTTCAAGAACTTTCTGACCACTGATAGCGTGAACATCAAGCATCACGTCAGACGGCCTGAAACGAGTGAGGAAACTGTCGACCGCATTCGGACTGCCTTTCATCGTTCGCCCAGGAAGTCAATTTAAAGAGCTTCCAGAGAGTTGCAACTTCCGAAGACGACTGTGCAAAATGTCCTACGGAAACGTTTGAAAATGTTTCTTATGGAGTTACATAAAAGACAGAGTGTGTTCAATTCCTGTCCGCTATCTGGAAGAACTGTGTGAGAGAATCCGCGCTGTCATTGCAACAGTAGATGCCGGAATGCTCGGGTGCAGGTGGGCGAAACTGGAATACCGATTGGACATCTTGACTAAGTGCGAAAAAAACTTTTTTAGTCGCCCTATGAGGTGATGTTAATTTTAAGATTGTAAGTTCATAACTTTCTGCAATAATTAATTTTTAAATAGGGGAGAACCTTTTCGTCCACCCTGTATAACTTAATCTTTAATATTTGTTCAGAAATTACTATTCAAGGAATATTATCTTAAAAAAAAAAAGAAATAATCTTGAAGATGTAATTAAGAAATTTATTTAAGCTTGTTTCATTAAATGAAAACTATTAATATTAAACGTCTCCCGTCCCTTTTCTCTCCTGTTCAATTAAGCGACACTCTACTATTAAATTTTAATTGTGACACATTAGAGCTATTGGTTCAAAAGGCATTATGAATACAGTATTTCTCCCGTATTATTAATATTATTATACAAACATTTCAAAGGTTTAATTTAAAAATTACCATAAAGATAGCTTACAACAAAACCCAATTACATGTTTGTTGTAAGAAGATGGGGATCTTTAACTTCAACTGCTTGAAATTGAATTCCTATCTTTGATTGACAATAGTTAATTGGAAATTTAATTATTTTTGCAATACGGCTTATAGTTCCAGGAATTTGTCATTCAAAAATAAATTCTTCCTCTTGAAAAATAAGATTAATTTTCTCCACTTTTCTTTAATTCTTTTTAATTACATTTTCTTTGAATTTAATTCCAACAAAGGTTAAAATGAAAGGGAAAATTCTATTTAATCACTTCAGAATTCCAATTTTAAGCTTTTCCAACATTGAGAATTACGTTTTTCATTTTCGGCAGGAGGTATTATTAAATTAAATTTACTACACATTAAAAATTCAGTTTTTAAAAATATACTTTAAGCTAACATAAGTCAAAAAGCAATATAACTAAATACAAAACTCAGTTGCACTAAATCGATTACATTACATTGTTAAAATATCAATACAATCAATCTTTCGAAATATATATGTAAAATCAACAGATTAAGTCAAATAATAATTTATTCAGTACCAAAAATTTTAATCTCCACATTAAAAAAAAACAACAATAATTTTCGTATTTTAAACTTACGTGCATAAGAATATAATTTTAAGCTATTGAATATGGTAGGATCCACACGTTAACATATATATACATATAGCTTAAACCGAAAAGATTAAAAAAATGTATAAAGGAGACAAAAGTAATTTTTTGTTTATCTTTTCAATCTAACCTGCCTCATTCTGAAGATGTGGCGACTTGCAGATCGCATCAGAGAATCTGATCATATTCTGCCATCTATTGAGACTATGGATAAAACAAAACGTTTTCTACGAAATTTTCCTAAATATACTATTAGATGTTCTTATTGTTATGGAACTTGGTTAATTTTATTAATGCATTCAAAGTAATTCATAAAAAAATTCGCTTATTATTAGTGAAGGAATTGGTTAATTATCCACTTCAAAGTGGTTTGTTAAACATTGAAAGTTATTTCTCGGGTGAAAAATGACAAGGAATGAATTTATCATTGACTTATACATATTGTCGATAATGACTTTGGAAGTGTCTACTCTGTCCTGTTTTTAAATCTAGATTCAATTTTCAAGTTAAAAAAGTTTACCTAACAAAAAATGGACTATCTTCAGCGTTATTACATAATAAACACCATTAACTTCAACCATGGTAAAACAAATGAAGAATGAATTTGAAATAAGCACTATATACTTGGTATTTCTGTTTTAGCGTCGAGTGTGTAAATTTTAAACACTGTATAATGATATCATCTACACACTGAATTAGAAACACTGAAGTAAATTAAAGAAACGATCACTTATGGTGTTAATTATAATGCCCGGCACGAAAGAAAAAGGAAACTGGCGCATGTTTAGATTATTATCATATAGAACAAACGGAGCTTCGGGGATGTCTTTCTTGTTTCGTTGATAAAAAAACATCAAGTTTGTTTTATCGATATTTACAATCAAGAAATTTATGTCGTTCCAATGTTTCAGAATCAAAAGAATTGAATTGATAGATAATAAGAGCTCTGTTAAATTAATATTAGAGAACAGTAAAGTAACATCATCAGCGTAAAAAATGGGAAAAGTTGGCATTAACGCATTTGGGAGATCATTAACGAATAAGTTAAATAATAAAGGGGATAGAATCGACCCTTGAGGGACATCCGATTTCTTGATATAGTTGATGAAGACTGGTTCGCATGAGACAAACAGCATTGCCTGTTAGTTAATAAGGTGGATAACCAAGATAGAGGTGGGCCACAAATGTTGTAAAATAATGATAATTTATCAAGCAAAAGGGAAATAGGAATGTTGTCGAATGCTTTAGAGTAGTCAACAAAAATCGCCGCAACGAAATGGTTCTTGGCCATTTCGTTAGATGCAGATTCAATTAGTTCAAAACAAGCGGTTTCGACATTTCTCTTAGGAACGAATCCATGTTGATAAGGGTTAATAAGATTATTAGAAAAGATAAATTGGGATAACCGAATATAAAATAATTTCTCGAAAATCTTTGCAAAAATCTTTGCCGGGAGTGCGGCAATAGGACGGTAATTTGTATAGGTCTTAAGGTCCCCTTTTTTATAAATGGGATAAATTCTCGCCAATTTTAAATTAGAGGGACCAGATGATATTGAATAATTAAATATATAGGAAAGCGGAAAAGCTAACGCTTGTTTGGAAAAAATAATAATATCTGAACGAATTCCTAGAGGATCGGGTATGGGAGAGAACTTAGTTTGGGAAATAATTTTGGTAACTTCTGTTGGGGTAGTGGGTGTAGCAAAAAAGGAGGTAGAATTATTAGGAAAAGAGTAAGGGTAATTGTTATTGGCTATCGGTGAAAAAACAGATTCAGACGAAGAAGGAAGAAGAGCTGCAAGAAAATCAGTTAATGTCGAAGGATTGGGTGGGGTCGACTGTGAAAAAGGAGGGTGGTATGATTTAGGAGTTTTAGTTATTTTGTTTAATTCACACCACTTATTTTTACTAGATTATAAGCGCATAAATAAGGATTTGTAGTACTCGCGTTTTGAGAGGTTAATTTCGCTTTTAACAAAATTAGAGAACCTTTTGAATGTTCGTACTGATGAGGACGAAGAACTACAGTATGTCGAGTTTTGCGATATAATTCATTTTTCTTCTTGATCAGTCTCAGTATGTAAGGTGTAATCCAAGGTTTGTGAATGTTAATATGATGAGTAGTACTGTGGCAGGGTTTATATGTGAAGTAACGATTATAACCTAATAAAAATTGCTTTAGAAAAAGAGAAAAAAGATGATCGGTATTTTTAGCATTTGAAAATAATAAGCACCAGTCTGTCGTTAATAAGAAGGAATCAAAAATAATTAAACGTGCAAACGAAACATATCGTGATTGAATAGGTCGACTAATTATAGGGTCTTTGAATGGATTTTTACCAAATATTGTTAGCAAAGGAAAATGGTCTGATATCGCGAGATCTATTGTACTACTGAATAATATTGTAGATAAGTTAGTAAAGCAAAGATCAATAGCTGAATAGGTAGAATGTTGGGGGGGGGGGGGGGGGGATGGGAATAGAAAGAAGAGGTTGCTGTTAAACCCGACCGATGTATCGGGTCTAAAAGTAAATTTAAAGACGGAGACTGCTTATTAAAATTGAGATTAAAATCACCTGTCAAAATTAATTTCATACCAGATAATTGTAAATCCATCAGTATGGAAGTAATGAATGAGCAAAAAACCTGTATGTGTCCGCTTGGAGGACGATAAATCGTAATAATTATATATTTATCATTAATACTTGCGGTTAAAACTTCAAAATCATTGGTAACTAAAGAATAATGAGAAAGGGTCTTAACTTTATATGTTTCTATAAAGTAGAGACAAATTCCGCCTCCTCGTTTATTGGTACGATTAATCGAAATATTATTGTAACCTGGAATTGGTGGAATATCGTTTTCAGAATAGGCCCAGGTTTCAGTAAAAGTGATAATGTTGGGATGTATGTCAATACTGTCTAGGGCAACGAGAATAGAATTGAAATTAGATCTAATGCTTCTAATATTTAAGTAAAATATAGAGAAATACTGATTTATATATGCTGAATGAATTCCCTTTAAAGAGGAATTCACTGAGTCAAGTGATAATGGTTGAAGAAAGCTCATGTTCTAGACATATAGAGTAATTTAGTAAAAAAGAAAGAAAAAGGAAAAAAAAATAGTAGTTGTAGTAGTAGTAGCAGTAGTAATAATAACAATAATAATAGATATTAAAAATATTAAGAAAATAATAAAAAATGCTGAAAATAATAAAAAGAAATAATAGTGGAGTATTAATTTGGAGAACAAACTAATAATTAAGTAATGAAGAAGGTAGAGAAGAAAAGAAAGGAAAAGAGAAAAAGAGAGAAACAAAATTACAAAATTACAAAATTAGATCAGCAAAAGAAGATAAATCGGGAATAAGAGTCAAAACAACGGGGAGCAGGGGAGAAATAATAAAAAGTAGAGAAATAAACTTAAAAAAATAATTATGAAAAAATAATATTTAAATTATGTATTAAAAAATACAATTCATCTCAAAAGTGTCTAAATATCATCAAAATGTATATAAGAATTAAGCAAACAAAAATTTACATAATTATAAAATCTAATAGTAAATAGTGTAGAATGATTGCAAAGATGAAATAGTAAATATTATAAATAACTTAAACCATAAAGTTTACCATGAGGACAATTGAATAATATTAAAATAATAATTAAGAGGCAATAAACTGTAATTTAAGATAATTTGATAAATAAACATCATACGAGTAAATTAAATTTATGAGTAAAGTGGCTACTAGATATTAAAATAATATAACTAAATTACTTTGATAATTATAACAATCAGTGAACATTATCTAAGTCCTTGGGAGATGTTAGAAGGACAATTTTGCCGTGGGAATCTTTGGTGAAAATACGACCTCCAAAACTCCAGGCATTATGAGGGCCGAATCGAGATTTGGCTGTTCGCAAAAGCTGGTATCGGACGATTGTTAGATCTTCTACGATGATTATATGTAAGTTGTTGAGATAGCGTCTATTTTTATGTATAAGGTCTCGTATGTTTGAGGAAGTGAATCGAACAATGGTAGGGCGATTAGATCCAGATCGACGATCACCAAGCCGATGTCATCTTTTGTAATAGGTATGCTCAAGTTAGTCTTAATTAATTCAATAAATTTATCGGACAGGTTCTCCATCGGATCTTCCGGAATTCCAAAGACTCGAATATTTGATCGTCTTGAGTGTTGTTCAAAATCATCGAATTGTCAGATGATAGAATCAATTCGAGACGATTCATTAACATAAAGATTTGAATTAAGTTTAGTTACACTATTTTCAAGCGTTGTAAGTCGATCTTCAAACTGCTTTAATTTCTGAGCGGTATTCTCCATTTTTTCCAAGAGGGGTTCAAGCTTGGAAGAAATTGCTGTAAAACGTGACTCTAGTTTTTCAAAAAACTTATCAAAGATAATACCAACTAAGTTGTCAATCGATGAAGAATCCTGGAAATAGGTTGAAATCGCTTTTTCTATTAGTGGAAGAAGCGAATCTTCGGAGTCGCTGCCTGGGCGAGTTCATCGGGGAAAGTTGGCGGTTCACGGTTGCAGGTTTTGTATTTTGTAATTTATCTTGTTAAGGCATTATGGATTAATTAAGATGAGACAAAATAGAACTGGTAGATAAACTATAACTTAGACTGTAATGAAACAAAGCTTGGACTAGTGTATATTCACTGCCACAGTCGTCTTACGGAGCTCAGAAAAACACGTCTGCCATGGTCGACGCCAAGGTGGATAAAAAAATGACTCAATTTATTTTGGGAACATGACTTTTGTAAAAATTTGTTGATCAGTTTAATCAAAACTTTCTAATTCGGTGATCGGTGAGTATGCGTATATATACAGGGTAACCCAAAACTTATCCAGCATAATTGTTTAGGAATATTGTATGGTTCAAATGGAACAAAAAATGTCCTATAAACTTTATATTTAGTTTCAATCGTGTATATCGAGGTTTGTCTATTTTCTTGTAGAGTTGTTAAAGCAAATAAATAAAACACTTGAGAGTGCAGATCACTTTTATTCTACATACTGACAGAACATCACATTGAACTACAAAACAAAACTAAAATGATACAAGGAATAAGAATAAGAACAAAGTAACAAATCAATGTCGAGGAAGCCCCTCAAAATGGTTGTCCCCAGCTCCAATGCACCGATTACATCTTCGGACAACTGAGCTGGTAGCTGCCACAGTCTGGTCAGGTGTAATTGCTCGACTACAAGTTTGAATGGATGCAATGAGTTCATCTCTGGTGGTGGGCGGATTGATGTAGACCTCCTCCTTCAGTGTTCCCCACAGAAAAAAATCTAATGGGGTGAGGTCCGGTGACCTAGGAGGCCAAGCCACTGGACCACCTCCACCGATCCATCTGTCCGGATAATTGACATTCAACCAGACTCCGTACTCCTCTACCAAAGTGGGCCGGGCATCCGTCCAATTGCAATCGGAGGTTTCTTCGTACATCCAATGGCACGTCCTCCAAAAGGATGTAAAGGTGATCTTGGAGAAAATCAAGAAAAACCGCGGTGATCACTGCCAGGTAAAATATGGGGACCAATGAGCTGATTATTAAGTATGCCCATCCACACATTGACACTAAACTGGTTTGGAAAACGGTCTTCAGCTATCGCATGAGGATTCTCGTGTGCCCAGATATGGGCATTCTGAATATTAAATACACCTCTTCCGTCTATAAAATCAATTGAGAGAAATGTCTATCCACCCTTTGAGCATTCACAAACCACTCACAGAATTCAACACGTTTCCCTGCATCTTCAGCCCCCAATTCTTGTACATGGCGTACGTGAAAAGCATGCCTATGCTCCATCTCAGTGTCCTTCGAATTGTCTCTCGGGGGATGACTATTTCGACAGAAGCTCTTCGCACACTTGTGGAGGGATCGTTATCAAAATGGTCGAGAACGATATCTCCTCCAAGTAGGACATGACGGGGCTGCTGATCCCTTCCACGTCAGAACGATCCTGTCTCCCTTAGAACTTGGTATACCCTCGAAAACACCTCCCGATGTCGATGCGCCTATAAGGAAATGCATCGGCGTACAACCTGCTGGCTTCTGCAACGTTACCAGCAGCGAGCCCATAGGAAAAATGTATGTTCGCATTTTTGAGAAAAAAAACCGGCATAATGAACCTCGACGTAAAAAAAAAAACCGCCAAATACCTTTAACACGTTACAAGTACGACGATTTCTCTTCCTGTTTGGCATATGCAAAACAGGAAGAGTACATTTAAGAATAAATAGGTAAACCTACTTTTTTTCTAGGAAAAGACATGAAATAAAAGAAAATAGACAAACGTCGATATCTCACACACGATCGAAACTAGATGTAATGTTTATAGGACATCTTTTGTTCCATTTGAACCATACAATGTTCCTAAACAATTATGCTGGATAAGTTTGGGTCGCCCTGTATTAAGAATGTTTAACTACAACTCGCCTGAAAAATACGATTCGTTTCCATAAGGTCGGCAACAGGAGTACGGTCTAAATCAAATCGAAGAACAATTATTCAGTTTCGGGAAATGGAAATCATTGGTTTAGTGGAAAATCGTCGTCTAATGAAAGCAGCTTACGAGAATTAATAATGGAGAGAAAATTCTTCTTTATGAAAAAGGTGGTTAGGCATGCCAAAGAATAAAAGCTATATTCATTAAAATGCTATTCGTTTATTCCAAATTTCAAATCAAACCATTTTCTGAGCCTCCGTAATCTAAAAGAGACTTGTCGCTGAAAACAGTTAAAAAAGCGAAATATAAAATTGTAAAACAATTCTGAAACCGTAAGGTATTCTTGCATTAAAAGTAATCTGTGTTGCCTTTCGATGAATGATGAGCTTCGGAGATCCGTTCTAGACAACAACATTCATTTTTCTTAGGAAATATTTTCTGCAATTTCTATTTCTGATATTCTGAATGGAAATTGCAAAAATAAACAAAAAAAAACGTCCTTTCGGCCTAAAACAAATGTAGCTGCTTTCTATAGCAGCAGCACAAACGTATACAATATTCTTCCATTTCTCCATGTTCATTGAACTGAATTTCTTTGTGTTCGCATCGGCCTCGGTGGCTCAGTGGTTTGCGTGATCGCCTCTGATGCCCGAGTACGCGGGTTCGATCCTGGCCGAGGACGACGAGGATTTTTCAGGGGGAAATCCTGAGATCACGCACTTCCTTCGGAAGGGAAGTAAAGCCGTTGGTCCCGTGTAGTCGTTTGCCGGCTGCACGTTAAAGAACCCTTGCGAGGCAAAATTTGCGGCCCCTATAACGCCATACCTGAAATGGCCATAGCAGTTGAAAAGGACGTTAATACCAAACAAACCAAACCAAACCTTTGTGTTCGCTATTAGGATCTTATAATGCAGAAAAATATTAACAAAGGCCAAATGATCAAAAGTTGAGACAAAACTTACTCTCTTGTTAACTTTGAAATGCACTTCAAACTTTATTATTAAAAACTGTGAACTAATTAGTTGTAAATCTAATTAAAACCGATTATTTTATGGTCAAACACATGGGGTTCATTTTACATCCAATATCCAGATGCACATTCATATTCAATTTGGCGGATTCCACGTGATTGTTTCAAAATTTAAAACGAATTTTATTTCGCAGAATAATCGAAAAAAAATTTACAAGATCTAGTGTTGCGAAAATGCGCTTTAAAGTTAGGTCTTCATAAAATCTGAACGAGAAACAGATATTCAGATGAAGAACCATATGCTTCAACAAAAGGAAATTCATTACAATCGATTTCTCTATTATTCCGCTGTCGTTGCTACTTTTAGGCTTTTCCAAGCCAGCCTAATCTGCTTGGAAACGAGTTACCATAAATGTTAATAAATCAAACGCCAAATTAAAGTAACGCTATTAATGAAACTGATACATTAAACAAACGTACACTGATAATATCCTCGATATTTTAAACAAAGTTTTAATGTTTTTTTCATGCTAATAACATTCCGATGCATATTTGCAGAAGATGACATTCTTTTAGTATAAGTAATCTCTTATTTCATTATAGATGTTAGTTTTTGAATGGCATGGACATTAGTTCTCGAGGTGAAAATAAGTAACATCTGCGATTTCTGGTTCATTATATTAAAACTTGCAATATCGATTTTTAAATGAAATTTCAGGGTGTGAAAGAAACACAAAATATTAAGAAACTTTGCACGACTAAGATAAATCATTCCGAGGCTATAGTTTTAATCTTTATTAAAAGTAACATACGTTATTTCAGGACGCGGTCTATTCTGCAAGCTATTAGGAGAAAAAAATTCGATCTTTTACCCGAATTTTTGTTTGGATTAAATTTTTAATACGGCGAAAAAAGAAGTTAACTGTGGGGTGTGGAGCAACAAAAGTAAATCTACTAATTTCCTTCTTCCAGGAATCGATGAAAATTTAATTAAAATGAACGCAAAAGTCTGTGAAAAAATCTTTATTTTTTCCCCCCTTTCTCGTTTTTTTTTATTTTCCAATTGTTGCCTGCAAAGTTTGTAGCAACGAAGCAAACCGGTCTTTGGGGATTGAGACGGAGGCCAGATTTTTTAAAAGATGTCTGGTTTAGGAGAGGCGTTGAAGTTACCTACACACTTCGTTTTTTACACGATAACAGTAATCTAAAGCGGGGACCAAAAAAATAGAAGAAATCTAACAATGTACTCCTACATAATTTAATTCTTTATGATTGATGTGCAAATTTAGTCATTAGTTATTAGTTATTAAGATCAGATCTGTTCATTCTGTGATGGACAAGAACCTAAATTATTGAAGATATTCGAGATCACTTTCCAACTTTATTAATACTGAAAGGTGCTTTATGCTCTCAGTGTTGGGAAACCTGTCTGTCTGTCTGTCTATCAGTCTGTCTGTCTGTCTGTAATTCTAACTCCTCCGAGGCTATGAAAGATTTTCAAAATCTGTTTTCTTCAGTCGATGAATATGGTTCATGGCAGGAACCAATCACAAATATTATCTAAATCGGTTCAATAACTCGTGCATAAATGGTACCTTCACGACACCACCTAGCAATTTTCAATGGAGAGATATATTAAGTAATATATCAAACAGATCGTGACGAGATAGAAGCGGATTTAAATTACTATTTTCGCCAATTAATAAATATGGTTCCGGGAATGAACCATTTTGAAAATGGTTGAAATCGAAACAATGACACGTGCTCTAATAGTACCCTTATGACACCCTCAAAAATTTTCAATGATAAGATATGGCGTAATAAATCAAACAAATTGGGATGATGTGTCATGAATGAATATGACGTAAAATTAATGATAATCGAAATTGGTTCCAAGGAACCTGATTTAGTGGAACCATTATGGTTCATTGGAACTTTCAATGCTAAAATATAACATGTAATATATCAAACGACTTGGAATGATGTGTCATGAATGAATATAACGTAAAATTAATGATAATCCAAATTGGTTCAAAGGTTAATGGATCATTATGGTCCATTAGAAACTTACAATATTAACATAGGGCGGTTTAAAATATGGTTCCGCGAATGGTTTAGTTTAACCTTTCAGTACTTGCCTTATGTCATTCCTTAATGGTTTATTATAAAAATGCAGGTGTATAATTTCGTCTAAAGTATATGTAAAAGAACATCATTATCTGTATACATCTAGTATACGTCCTTATGTCTGAAATATGTTAAAAGACCTTTTAAATTTTATTGAGAGTCATGATCACGAATGCTCTCAAATCCTTATAAGCTCAATCATTTTTTTAAAAGTTCTAATATGACTGGAAATTATGTTGGGGTATTTTTAGAAAAGATAATTTCCGAAGATTAGGGGCCATTCGCTGGCTTCTAAATTTTTTGGGCACACACTTGAACTTTTCGTTCTCTGAGGGACGTTCAATAATAAATTACAGTATTCTTGGAAAAATTATTTACGAAGGGCATTCAAATTTGACCTGGACTTTATTTTTTTGTAAATTTCATTATTGTAAAAATCTAAACTTTTATTGTTGGGATGGCAACTACCGCCTATCATGCAAATGCAGCACCACTCATCCGGTTGCCATGACAACCGATTGTTTGTTTAAATAAAATGGCGCACAGCGATGTGCCGACCAAAGTGGAACAATGAATAATCATCAAGTTTCTCCACAACGAAGGCGTGAAAGCATCATCAGAGACTTCAAAGACAGTTCACCGAGTCAAGTCTTTGCTTGGTGCCAAAAGTTTAAAGGAGGGTCCACCGGCAATAAACCTCATAAGGCAAGGCCACCAACTGCTGTCAATGATGGCATCATCGCACGAACAAATGAGCTGATAAGAGACAACAGGCGGATTCTTGACGAGAATTGACTTCAATATGAACATCAGCACTGGCAGTGTGGAGACCATCATCCACGATAAGCTGAATTCAACAAAGATCTCTGCCAAATGGGTCACTAAGCAATTCTCCGAGGATCACAAAACCGCCCGGGTGGAAATCTGTTCCATGCTGCTGCAGCGATATGACAAGGAAGGTGATAGCGTTCTAAGGCGTATTGTGACCATCGACGAGACATGGATTCATCACCATACTCCTGAAAGCAAGCGTGCGAGCACATGGAGTGGTGACACACTGACTCATCAGGACCCAAGAAATTCAAGATGACACCGTCGGCAAGGAAAGCTGACACCGTCGGCGACTGTATTCTGGAACATTAAGGATATCTTTCATGTCGATTTTCTGGAAGAACGTCGAACCATAAATGCACCCTACTACTGTGATATTTTGAGGACGAAAAAGCAGGCACTAAGAAAAAGGCGACCAGGACTCCTTACCAGTGGTGTTTGTTTTCTGGAAGATAATGCCAGACCACACACAGCCAAACTGACTATGGACACACTGATGAACTCAAATGGGACATCTTACAGTCCGGATCTCTTCCCTTGCGACTATCACCTTTTTGGACCACTGGAAGAGTTCTTAAGAGGCCAGAAGTTTCGCTCCAGTGAGGAAGTGTAAAAGGCTGTTCTGGCATGGTTTGGATATGAGCCTGAAGATTTCTACAGAACTGGTATCCAGATGCTCCCAGAACGCTGGAAAAAATGTGTAGAGAAGCAAGGAGAATACTTTGAGTAATTACTGGTGTGTGTGTGTGTGTGTGTGTGTGTGTGTGTGTGTTTGGGTGTGTGTGATTTTATAAAAAATAAAGTCCAGATCAAATTTGAACACACCTCGTATGACAGCGAGTATGAGAAATGAGCTGGTGCATTGTCGCGGAATGCCACCTAATTTGAAGGCTTTCATCTGCAATCTTTAAAGTTTGGTGTAATTGGCTCACAGTTCTGTTACATATTCCCTAAGGATGCTGTAGCACTTTTGAAGATAGTCTGAAAATGATAACTCCAAAAACTGTGAAAAAAACCTTCTGGCTGATGCTTGAACCCGTGTTTTTGATAATTATGTGAAGAGCACGTTGGATATAGCAAATAATGGATATTTTCCAATGTTAAGAGCATTATACAGTCTAGATATCTCCTACTTTGCCATAGCCAAATTAAAAAAAGCATATGCTACAGCTCGTTTGATGAGTATAGAACTAATCAATCATTGCTGTCATAGATTAAACGAGGGGTTTATCAGATCTGCAAAAGGGCATGATCATTGGCTTTTGATCCAAGGGTGGTAGCATTTTCGAAACTGCTAGTTTGTGAACTGTTCGCGTGCTGTTTCATTAAAGTGTTCCGAGATTGGACAAACGACAATATTGCATAGCCAATGTGGAACATCACGGTAAACGTCGACTGCAAAGATATATACATGCCGACCGACATGGAACAGTTGAGCAATTTATCGTCCAAATGAACCATGGGCTTCCAGTTGTGTCGACAAGGACAGTGCAAAGAACCCTGTTACATATGGGCTCCAAAGCAAATGGATGGATGGACACTGCACCCACGTTGACAAAGATGCATTGGCAGAAACAACTACAGACGGCATTGGAGTACAGGAATTGGACCTCTCGTGATTAGTAAAGGATTGTTTCTCTGATTGGCCACAGTTTCTGCTCCACAGCTGGACATTATTGTTGAATAACTCTTTATCAGAACATATTATACCCCTGATGACACCTCACTCGGTTTGGTTATTTATCCATCATTGCAGATAGGTTACAATCATATGTTGACTCTTCCCTGGAACAGATGGACTATTCCAACAGGATAATGTCACGTTTTACATGGCCAGAATTGTCTCTATCAATTCAACCACGTGAAGTCGCATTGCGAATGGCCCTCATCCCGGAAATCTATATAGTCTGGTTAATTTTTATTATTACCAGGGAGGAAAGATTATAGGGAGGCGACATTCCCATGTTTCTGGAGAATATCGCAAGAGGGTGTAAATGAAAAGCGCCAACTTGCGGCAAGAGTAAAACTAATAAAAAATTCCGGTTTCGGTTTCAGCAAGGAAGGAAGAATCAACACCACCTAAAGACAAGGCCAGCGCACAGAAATTTCATACATTGTTACATCTTCTAAGTCGTCCTTTGTTAATCGTGTTTTAACCAATAATAAGCCCTTAATTTGGTCGACTTATGATGATGTAACAATGTATGAAATTTCTGTCCGCAGGCCTTCTGTTTAGGTGGTGTTGGAAGAATACTGGAAGGAAACGTAGCCATTATTGTAGACTACGTTTTCCGTGTAAGAAATGAGTAAAGGAGAAACTAGGCCCGAAAACGAAATTCGCACACAAAGCACGAATGGAATATTCGTTAAATTTCTTGATTTACGAAGGAAATTAACAATGAAGAAATGAGCAAGTGAGCACAAATTATATCATCGTTCAGAAATAAAGTTTTATTTCTTGTATTTCCTGTTTAGTAATTAAAATTATGACATTTGTTGATAACTACATATATTCTTAAAACATATAATAAAACAGATTCAAATATTTATTGTGTCTGAGAATTTAATTTTTTTGCAATATTATTAATACTTTTCAAATTGTAAATAAATCACAGTCAGGAATGGATAAAGGGGGTTATTCAGGTAAAACGTCATTTGCGGTACTTGGCATAGCCAACGAGAAAAACAGGCCCCGGCCAACGCCACCTATGAAGAACGCCTCGGCACTGAAACGTCATGCGTTGTTACATCATCATAAGTCGACCAAATCTAGGGCTTATTATTGGTAGAAATGCAGTTAACAAAGGACGAAGTATGATGATTAACAATGTATGACGTTTCAGTAGGAGGCGTTGCCCCGGCGCGGAAAAGTCACCTGATCATAGTAGTCCGGCCAACAATCCAACCTTCACTGTTTCCAAGAAACGAAAAAATAACGATTGTTAAAACCCAAGATGGAAACAATGCAGGTTACATTGTTACTCGGACTAGTATGGTCAGGTGACTTTTCCCCGCCGGGGCATGACCACCAAGAGACAAGGCCTGAGCCAACACCACCTAGACAGAAGGCCTGTGCACAGAAACTGTATACATTGTTACATCATCAAACGGCCAAATTTAGGGCTTATTATTGGTAGAACCAACACCTCCTAGAAAGAAAGCCAAACAACTGAAACGTCATACATTGTTACATCATCATAAGTCGACCAAATTTAGAGTTTATTTTTGGTAGAAATAAGATTAACAGTGGTCGAAATATGATGTAACAATGCACGACGTTTCAGTTGTTTGGCTTTCTTTCAAGGTGTTGGTAGAAATATGAGTAACAATAGCCGCTTTTGTGTGATGTAACAATGTATGACGTTTCTGTGCGTAGGCCTTCTGTCTAGGTGGTGTTGCCTGAGCGCAGAAACGCCATACATTGTTATTCATCATTAGAATGGTATTGTTATTCATATTTCTACCAATAATAAGTCTTAAATTAGCCATTCCAAGGATGATGTTACAATGTATGACGTTTCCGCACTCAGGGATTGTCTCTTGGTGGTCACGTCCGCAACCACCAAGAGAGAAGGCCTCTGTGATGAAAAGTAATACATTGTTACATCATAGTTAGGGCAAAATTATGGCTTATTATTGGGTAGAAATACGACTAACAATGCCCTATTTCATCACAGAGGCCTTCTCTCTCGGTAGTTACATCACGGCCAGGGACCTGTCTTTCTCCTTGGGTACGCGGGACTTGGGATATGACGTCAGTGCTTTGGTGACGCAATTTAATCTTTAAAATTCACTCCGTCCAGCAGAAGGAAGTGTATAAGCGGAAACACAGCCTTTTCTATAGGAAAATTGCAGTGTCGCCTCCCAATACTCTTTCCTCCCTGTTATTACCCACAATCCTTAAATTTACATGGATGGAACGACCACTGCCAAAGCCTACAAGATTAAGAGATAGACAAAGCTATATTAAGAGAAAGCTATATTACGCGACTGATTATCACAAATAGTGCAACTGCCTTTTATTTATGACAATGAATCCTGCTGCTGTATAAAACTAAATGGGAAGAAACGATCTAAAACAATTTGAATCAAGGCCTTAGATTCTTGTTATTTGAAAGCTAGAGTTACATATAATAATCGAAAATTTTATTTAACCGTAACAGCTTTCTTGTTTAATTTTATTAGCGTCAGCTTTCTGATAGTCGCATAATGCGACTCGCATTACTCAAAGTCAAAAAGTTTGTAAGAACGGCGATTGTTCACTTACTGTTAGTATTGTTTCATGAGCGCATACACAAGGGGAAAATGACAAACATTACGATTACCATAATACTGTGCTTAAGCATTGACTTATTCCATTTCATAAGAGCGCGTCGTTTTACTTACCTTGTTTACAAGTCAAACTGCTTGAATCATACACCTATATGGGAAAGATTCGAAGTGAATGACCAATACTTCCAAGTTATTTTCATGGTCCCATAATTCACCAGACTTAATTCCAATCACCTTTAGGATCACCTCGACTGGCAAGTTTGTTCCATGGATCATCCACCAAGCATCTTTCAGTATTGGGCACCTTCAGTTTCTTATTGGCTCTCTTCCACTTGTCTAGCCACACAATGCAATTATCCCGATTACTAGCTAATGGCCAGAATAATGTGACTGGACTGTGATTATATAGTTTGTTCTAATGTAAACTTAAATGCATGTAACCTAACAAATTTTTGATAAATTTGGAGACCTTCAATATTCTGAGTGAATAATCAAATAAAATTTCGGTCTTGAAAAAAATTTAAAGCAAATCAATTTGGTCATTTTCAAGGAACTTTAATTTTCAGAGAAATCCTGAAATGTTCAAATAAAAATATTTCATAAAGCTTAAAAAATAGACACAGTGAATTTTCTTTCAAGGCAGTTAATTGACTACCGAAATATACAGGATGATTCAAATCGTGTGTAAAACAATTTAAGGGGGTATTATAGAGGTCAAGGTAAACATAAAAAGTCCTATTAACATGGGTCCAATTTTTATTTCTTTTCAAGTTACAAGAAATGTTCAAAGTGGCCTCCTTGAGCCTGAATGCAAGTAGTGACGTCAGCATACTCTGTGGACGTCAATAGATATATGATGTTATGATAGTTTGCTGCAATTGTCTACAAATGTACATAAATTACTTGGACATTACGTCCCTTCAGTAAGTGGAGTTCACCTTGGGCTGATCAAAATCCAAGTAAATATATGGGTGGGCAGGAACATCTGAATGCCCAGAGATATGCAGATTTCCTGGAAAACAGACTACATGAACTCTTAGAAGATACACCTCTTACAATACGTCAACAGATGTGGTTCCAACACGATAGGGCCCCTCCTCATTTTCGTAGAGTTGCTACTGAATGGCTTAACATGCACTTCCCTAACAAATGGATTGGGTGCAATAGACCCATAGCATGGTCACCTCGCTCACCGGACCTTAATCCACTGGATTACTATCTGTGGGGACATTTGAAACAAATGGTGTACAATATCCAGATAGACACACCGGCACAATCAGTGGCCAGAATAATAGCATCAGCTGATGAAATTAGACGTGATCATGAGGTAATGACAAATGTATACGAGTCACTTAATCGACGATGCAGTGTCTGCATTCAGGCTCAACGAGGCCACTTTGAACATTTCTTGTAACTTGAAAAGAAATAAAAATTGGACCCATGTTAATAGGACTTTTTGTGTTTACCTTGACCTCTAAAATATCCCCTTAAATTGTTTTACACATGATTTGATACCCTGTATTTTAAGCACAAATGACTACAGATTCTCCTGGCCCACATGCTTTTTCATTAGAGCAATGGATCTGAGCAATCCTGCTATTTCCTTTTGTTAATTTAGAAGTAGCTGAAAATATTAGTTAAAAAAATACAAAATGAAGCAACGTCACCCGTTTTATGGTAAAATTTTTAATACGTTATATAATAGGTAATGATATTTTACAGCTAGATCCTAACCTTAAGGCCAGTATCCAAACTGCTTCAAAATACAATTTTTTTCTCAAAAACTCGTCACAACATGAAAACTTGATGGCAGCCATTAAAAAAAAGAAAATAAATTTTATGGGTGTGAAAATAAATTTTATAAATGCATTGTAAAAAAAATGCATTTATAAGCGAAAAGGAAGTGATTATCAAAGTAAACCCGTAGTACTAAAGTAACCCCATTTCACGGTAATTCTAGAAAGGACCACTGCTTCTCAGAATAATCTTTTATCTATAAAATAAGCATGACATGAAAAATGGTAAAATTTGGAAGGGTTTTGAATTATGGGGAAGGGGCAATACAAACTGGGGGTTGAAATTTTTGTAAATGGTTTAACATTTTGTTACAAGTGTCTATGCAAAGTATTTTGAAAATCTAACTTCATTAGATCAGATTTTATAATTTACAGATAGACTCAAACCTTAACTAAGGTTATGTAAAGCTTTCATAAAAACACAAGTTCATATCATATTTCAATATTTGTTTTGTAATTTAAATAAGAGTGAGATCTCTTGTGAATTTCGTGGAAGTAACGACTAGTTTAAAAAGTCATGAGGGGCCCAAGTTTGTCAGGCAAATGCACTGCCGACCTTGATGACTATTACCAAGAACAGAGGAAGACCTCCTCTTCATCTGTTCTTGCTATTACCAAATATGAAGGAAATGACTGAAATGTAATTATTCTAAAAATGTAGTCATAAATGATTAAACTAATTAATAACACCTAGAAAATAAAACAAACCACATTTTGTTCAAAATATTCAAATATTATAATTTCATTTTATTATTTCCATTAAACTCATCCAATGGGTGAAGAAACATTGAACAGAAAAAAATTCATCATGAAATGAAGCAAAAAACTAATAAATAATATTTTGAAAAGTTAAAAAAAAAAATACCAGAAAAAAATAATAGAAAATTCAGACTGAAATTTTATCTAAAAAAATAAATCTTTACACTGATAAAATCTTCATGATAAAATTAGAAAGCTAATTCTTAGCTTTGGTTTTTCTTACAACTAATTATAAAACAGCTTTCACAGTACATTTGTTTACAGGCATGAATCGAATCGACAGCGACATGAAACAAATGAAAATTTAAATATGTTATGATTTCCCTTATATTAAGAGAAATTACATTAATGGGAAATGAATCTGATGAATAACAACACTTAAAGGACATGTATTTACAATATTTAAACAAATAAAGCTTTAAATAACTGACAAAATAATTTTAATTCACAAATTCAAATGTACATATTACAAACTAATAGCACACAAAAACATAATTTATAAAACAAATACTGACAAATATAATAGAAATCACTGTTTAATCTTTTAAACAATTTAATAAGTTAATTTGATAACATGCAGTTATGACTGAAGTTAATTACACAAATTTACCAGTAAGATTCTTAGGTCAGCGATTCTTTATGTACAATTTGAAAGGATTTCACTTCCGCTCCGAATTCCATTTAGTATTCCAAACAATGGATATTTGCCATCATCTTGAAATAAAATAAGAATGACATCAATACAAGAAAAGCTATCCTAATTAAATGGTACAATCAACACAGAATGGGATTGTATTTTTTGAAAGCTGTTACGAGATATTTTAAAATATGAGCTTTATCAAAGATTACTGGAATTAAGTTCCACAAATTAAATTTTAAAAACAAGATATTTAAAAAGGCTATCATTTAAATATTTGCATGAGTGCTGTAAAAATCAAAAATGTAAATGGACATATTGAAAAGGCAAATAAAAAATGATCCTGTGGTGTTCCATATTAATAATGACTACAAAATGAAAATAAAAATATAATTTCCGGAACTGGCAATAATGCAAAAAATGCAGAGAATCGAAAACAATTTTTTATAAGGAAAAAGGATGTGGATATGTTAATACTAATGCAAGAAATAAAACACTCTTTAACCACAACGAGTAAAAAGAAAAATACGACCTGTAAGTACTTTTCGAGAACGAAGCTCTCATCTTCAGCAGAATTGACAGGGACTAACACATAAGATGCAACTGAGTGTGTAAAGAAAACAACTCTTATTTATAGTGAATTTTAGCCAATAACAGAAAAGGCACACAACTGGACAAATTCATTGATAGGTGAACCATGGGTAAATTCAGAAGAGGCCACACGAATGGGTAAATTCAGTAATTGGTCAAAGTTGAAAACCACTGAATAAGTTTGGAATCCCGATCGGTCCCTTGCCAGAGTTAAGAAGGTCACTGCTGTTGGATTTCCATGCTCTCAAAAGCGTCCAGGAGTCGTTTGTTTTTTATTGATCTTAAAAGTTTTAGGTTTTGTACAGAGAAATCATGTCCAGTGTCCAAGGAATGCTTTGCCATGGCGGAGAGGTTGCTTCTACGAACTTCCGGTGGGCTAAATGTTCCTTGAAGCGGGTCATAATCTGGCGGGCCGTTTGTCCTCGATAAACTTTCGTACATTGAGAACATTTGATCCTTTCTACCAACAGCAGTGACCTTCTTAATTCTGACAAGGGGCCGATTGGGGATTCCAAACTTATTCAGTGGTTTTCAACTTGACCAATCACTGAATTTACTCATTCGTGTGGCCTCTTCTGTCATTGGTCATGGTTCACCTATCAACGAATTTGTCCATTTGTGTGCCTTTTCTGTTATTGGCTAAAATTCACTATAAATAGGAGTTGTTTTCTTTACACACTCAGTTGCATCTTGTGTGTTACTCCCTGTCAATCCTGCTGAAGATGAGAGCTTCATTCTCGAAAAGTACTTACAGGTCGTTTTATTTCTTGCATTAATGACTACAAAAGTTCACTGCTTGCTTCTGGGAAATGCTGCGGATGTTGAGGATTAATTCGATGACAGGTTGCCCATTGAAGTCATCCCCTGCCCCAAGTGTTTTTGTTTTTTTTTCCAGATGTACCACATATACTTGTGTATAAGCCGAACCCAAAATGTGGAAAAACGCCATGACTCGAGCAGAAGTCAAGGGGAAAAAAAGATTTTATAAACACCTCAGAGGAAAATTCTTTCTGCCATCTTGTCTTTGGGATTTGACTTTGCATCTGCTTTTTACAATGGAAAAGTGGATGGAAATTTGAGGAAAAAGATGTGAAATAATGCACCGATTAATGTACTGTATAATGTATGTACTTGTACAATGCGCGGTAAGGTATATTAAATTTTATACACTACTGATTGGTGATAGCATTCATGGTAGCCCATGTATCGATGTTCAAAAAGTTTCGATATCGAATTTTTCAATGTTCTTGAATCTAGAAGTTTCGATGTTCCATTTTGAATTCATTATCTATTGAGCAACTGTTTAGTATTGAGATATATTCCAATGAAAAAACATGTAAAAAAGCCTCACTTATACACGAGTGCTTACGGGATATTTTTTTTTATTTCATTCTTTAGTGTGCCTCTGCTGTGGCAATTCCGTAAGGCTCTCATTTCAAGACCTCTTGATCCAAACATACTGATAACTGCTTAACCAAACAGCCATTCTGAGATAAAGATCCTTTTATGATTTTGCATTTTTGATTACAACAGCAACAAAAAACACAAGCTAAGAAATGTACTTAGCGGTCAAGTTATAACTGATGGAGGAAAGGGAAATAAATTGGTGTTCTGCCCAGGAGGCCCATTTAAAGGATTGTGCCATCTGATTAGTTTCAGTGACTGCCTGGCTGAATAATCAAAACATTGTTAGGTTTGTTTTTAATTTTTTTTCCATCCAGCTATTTTTTTCCTTTCGCTCACTTCAAAAAATTTTCTGGAGAAAAAAAAATGTACGTGGTTTCATTGATTACAGATACCAAGTGTGATCCAAAATTTCCCGAATTGGAGGTTGAAACATGAAATAGTTTCAATGCATGCCAATGGAAGACCGTAGGTACTTGTTTTGTGAGCTTGGGTATGAAATTTCATCATGAACGAAGTAGTTCTTAGATGCCATTTTGCTAGAGGTTGTTGATGGTGCATTGCAATTTTTCATTCTCTGATGTTTTCATAAAGAATCATTGCCCGTGAGTGTCAACAATCTTTAGCAAAATGGTGGGTGTCTAAACAGGCGAGAACTGCTTCGTTCATGATGAAATTTCACACAAAACTTGAGAGAAAAACAAAGATACGAAAACAAGACATTTCATATCTGGTCTTTCTTTGTGTTGTGAGATTTTTCCTTCCTTTAGAAATAACCTAGGCAGTTCAAAGAGTTAATAAAATTACTGCAGTTCTGACAAAAAAATTTTTTTTTTTAATATCTTAAATAATTAATACAAAACAGCAATCAAAAACAACAAATCTAAAAAAAGTTATATATTAGGACACTCACACAATATTAAGAAATAAACATCATTATCCATTGGAATATGAAAAAATATTCATAAGCTTCTCTTTAGGCCTTTCAGAATCTCACTTCAGACAATCCTATTTTTTGATTATCGTTAACAGCAACAGTCACACAATAATGTTGGAGCAGTTGTTCAATCAATTCTCTTTCATCCAGGAATTCTAGTTTCTCCATTCTATTTGTCAAAAAAAGAAAAACATAAAAGGAATCATTACTTCTTTCTGTCTACATTGGCTATAGCGTTATAAACAGTCTAGTCACATTAATATGACCATCTGCTAATATCCTATATAACAACCATTCAATGATGCAGCTCTGATGATGACTTGACGGGCTGGGAGAGACTCAATGAGGTCCTGGAAAGTGTTCACAGGGATATTGAGCCATGCTGACTGCAGCTCAGTTGACAGCTGTTGGAAGGTGTGAGGTGGAGCGAATAACCCGATCAAGGTGGTCCCATAGATCTGGTGAAGTGAAGTACCACTGTCAATGAATCGTTAATTTACTTCCCTATTGTTTTTTCAGTATGCATACCATTGTTTGAAAAACACTGCCATAGATGCTCGATTTAAGTCCGGGGCATTTTGAGGCCAGGGAAGTACATTAAATCTTCCTCATGCTCTTCTAACCACTCATGTACAATTCCAGCTGTATGAGATGTCGCACTGTCATGCTGGAAGATGCCAGGGAAAACAACTCAAAGTATGGGTGTACATGGTCACCAAAGATCGATAAGTACAGGGTGATTCCAAAGATTCTGTGCAGTGGCTGGTAGGAAACGTTTGCTTGTTGTGAGAGTCGGCACAGAGATTTACTGGGACTTTGCAACATTTTGTCCTAATCTTCACACCAAATCTCTCACAACAATCAAACGTGTCCTACCAGTCACTGCATAGTAACTTTTGAATCACCCTGTACTTGATTCACAATGATGACTGCACCCAGAGAATGGCACGAAAACATTCCCCAGATCATAACGCTGCCTTCACAGCTTGTTCCCATCTACAAATGGTTGAAGGTTGTTTGTTTTCTGATGTTTCTCGCCATATACGCCCAACGTCCATCCATCTAATGGAGCAAAAAACAGGATTCATCTGAGAAAGCAACCTTTTGCCAATCAGTGGATTTTCAATGTCGGTACTGCCATGCAAATTCCAGCCTCTTCTGCCAATGCACAGTCGTTAGCACAGGTGCTATCACCATCAGTCTGCGGCAGAGCTTCATACACAGCAACGTTTGCTAAACTGTCGTTCTGGACACATGTCTAGTAGCCTCCTGCTTTATTTGAGCAGTAAGTTGCTCCACTGTGGCACTTCAATTCGCCCAAATGCATGGCCACAGCCACTGTTTGCCTCTTTCATCTATGGCTCACAGAGCACCGCAATTTTCTATAATGCCATTTTGCCATGCCTGTTAAATTTTTAACCACAGCAGTATGCAAACACTTCAAAACTCCACAGTTTCTGAAATGCTATCAGCCCGAAAACCAATAATCATTCCTTTTTTGTACGTCTGATAAATTGCCCAGTTTCTGTATAGCAACAATCCTCGCCCTATCTGCTGAGGATAACATCCTTTATTGCCTCATTTATTTAGTACTTTCTGCGACTGGTTATTTACCACCGATATCACAATAGGAAGGTGTCACATTAATGTGACTTGACTGTTTATTTTAGGATAATACTGTAATAATTCTACTTCTGGAAATATTATCACCTAATGAAAATAACATGCTCTCTCTTTATACTTTAAAAAAACTGAACAGTGTAATTTTGGCAGGTTTTTTGATTTTTGAATAAATCAAAGAATCAGATGGCTTTGCTTTTTATTTATTTAATTTACTTTTTTCACTTTTAAAAAATAACTTGTTTCTATTTATTAAAGAAGGAAAATAAGTGATGTAATAATAGTTAAGAATAGTAAAAAAACATCACAAAGGGAATAAACTTGTTTCTATTTATTGTTTTTCCTATTTGGTTTCAATTCTCATTTTTTCTCTATTTGGACTTTCCACCACTTCCATCTAATTCTATTCTCCAATTATTTGATTCACGTATTTATTTTATTTTCATGGGATCGTCCATAAACCATGTGGTCAAGTAGAACGGGAAGGGGGAGAAGGAACTGGGCACTGTTGACCACTCGAGAGGGAGGGGGTGAAAGGTGTCAGACACGTGATCTTTTGGAAAGGGATCAAGGGATTTTAACAAGCAGGTCGTTTCGTCTCACTTCACTTGGTCATAGTCACTTTTGGTCACATTGATGTCTCATTTCAATCATCACATTCAAGCTGCCACATTCACTTTGTACCAGGAACATTTTGTCACTCAATCAACTCAACACATACATTTAATACTTAAGGAAGATTAATATGCATCCGCAGAATTTGTGATTTGGCTAGTTTATCATTGTATGTAAGATTAGAAGATTTTTTTATCTTACATACCGTAAAATCTTGAATACAGGCCCGGGCCTCTATTTGTCTCAATGGTTTGGGGGCCGCCCCCCCCCCCCCCCAAAGTGAGGTAAAACGCCGGAATTTATATCGATGACCCGAAAAAGACCTGGCATTTAATCCATTTTTAACATCCCACTCGGCTTTTATTCAAGACCGGCGTATATTTGAATACCCGACCTGTATTCAAGATTTTATGGTATATATGGTTATGTGTTTTGCATTGCAGTATATGTAGTAGAGACAAAACAAATCAGGGACGAATTACATGTGAGGAGCTGAATGTGTCGAGTCGACTGAGTGACAAAACGATCTTGAGATGAAATGAATATGACCAAAAGTGACTATGATTAGAAACCATCTTAATACTTTGAAAATGACCGTGTGGTTTTGGGGGAGGGGGGGTTAAATATTTTCCACATCTTAGCCACAAATGAAGGGAGGGATTTTCCACATCAATGCTATTTTTTTGGCTATGTGGTTTATGGATGATCCCCATTCTATTACATTTTTTTTTTAGTTTTTTTAATATCTTTTTAGTTTCAGTCAATTCTTTATTTTTTTTACTGATATTGGCATTTTAAATATTAATAATATTATGTATGCTTAAAAAAAATATATCAGCAGAGATATAGGTTCCAGGAAGAAAGGTTAAATGCAGTCAAATTAGCAAAAAAAAAAAAAATTTTAATTAAAAATTAAAAATTTTTAAAATATAGACTTTGATTTCTTTAATTTACATCAACATAAGCATCTTTTTTACCTATGCACATCAGCCTGTGGAATGCTAACATAAACCTGAGTCATATCCCATGCATCTGCAGACTCCCAACCACAATCTAAAAACCTTGAAAGATTATATAAATAAATATAAAAAATTAATGAAGATAATCATTTAAATATATTCAATAGTTTTAGTAAATTCATTTTAAAAGTAAACTCCACACCCAAAACAACTTTGTTTAAAATGAAAGATGAAAGTCTCAATAACAACGTAGCATGTATAAAAATTTTCAATTCGTACTCAAAATTGATAAAATGTATAAAAAACTTTCATTTTTTCCCTCCCCTTGTGATAGACACTGGCACAATGGTTCGGCAACTGTTACGTCACAAGTTGCCGAGAAGTGCGAAGGAGTTTCGAATTCGTGACGTCACGCATTGGACGCTCTCGGTTAGTTGTCAGTTGGGCATCGCAATGGACTATGATTATGAAACAAGACTGGTAGTGACGACTGCGATTTTGATAACAGTGACAGCGATGTATAAGGGCCGTTAGTAGAATTAAATGCTACTGCAACTTCTGCGATATACAGCCCTATGCATTAAACCGTGAGAACTTCTGCTTGCCACATCGGCGTGTGCACATTGAGGCGGCGTGTGCCTTACACAGCAGATAGGCTTACCTCCTCATTCCTTCGGCGTTTAACAAGTGCTGTTGCGGTCGTTGTTCTTGAAGAATGCCAGACCCGTTTAGAGTTGGAAGAGCATCTAGTTCCACCTTATATGTGATCTAGTTTCGGCGAATTTCTTGCATGAATTGATACTAAATTTTAAACGGCGGATGCGTAGACAAAACAAGACGCTTCAAAATGAGCACACGATACTGTTTGGAGTTGGATACCAGTTCCCTCGCTGTCAAAAACTAATCCGCTGTTTTTAATCGATTCTGATTCTGGAAATCTATGAAACGTGAAATTTCTATCCGACTGTCTATTTACACATCCAAACAGAGAACAAATTGAAGGCATTCCGACATAAAACAAGTTAGCAAAATCTTACGATATGTAGAATCGTTCTAAGCGACTAGAATCTCGGCGACAAAATTCCCCGAAGTTCTCGCGGCAGGAAATGACAGCTTGTTCCGCCGTGTTCTGTGGAGAAGGAATGGAAGATCCCAGGCAAATTTTCAATTTTCCGAGGCATTTTTCTTAATAAAATATTAGGAAAAATCGAAAAATTTTGAATGATAAATACTCTATTAACCTGGATTAATGTTATGATGCAAAAAAAAAAATAAAGTCGATTTTTGCCGTGGAGTTTACCTTTAAATGTAAATTAACAGGTTTATTCCAAAGATATATGTATTTCAATCAATTACGTACTCAATAAGCCTATTCAAGACTTATTAATGAGATAATGAGAATCAAGATGAAAGAACAGGGTCCAGTTATAGCAATAATGAAAGAATTGATTAAAACTCCTACACCTTTTGGTAGTACACCATCTTCAGGGAATTGAACAAGCAATGCAGAGCATAGAAAAGAAATAAACTAAAACTTCATTTCTAATTATGTCTTTCTCCTCCATGGAAACTACATTCCCCTTTATCCTTATAACTTTTGTTATATGTCAAAGGTATTACTATAGTTGCAAGTTTCATCATAATTCCGAAAGACATGAATTTATCTACCAGTAGCTGAAACTCCCCTGTTTATTGAAAAGTTAAACATTAAATAATTAAACAACCATCTAACTTCCAGACCAATACATGTATGACCAAGATAGCAAAATAATACAAAGTTTTTTGGAACCTTAGATCATCACTGGAGAGCCTGATAAAGCTAAGTTGGAGCTCAAGACGGACATAAATAGGAACTATACAGCCCTATATAAAAATTAAGAATTATTTATTTTAAGCTATTCTTTGATAAAAATTTATCATTTTATACTTCACTGAAATCATCAGAGATGCTGATCATATCAGGATTTTAATTTCATAAACATTAAATAGGGCTTTTTCACTACTATGTGTTATTGTGACGTCAATGTCACCATACTAGATCACAAAGAAGTCGCTATTCGCTACATCGCACTCACTCAAGAAATCGGCACAGAATACTATGGTTTGCAAGAACCATATTATGCACCCACCTTGCCTTAGCAACTAGTATGCAAAAGCATTTTTTTTTATCCAATATGGCTAAACTACTAAACAATGATCCAAACCAATGTGCTCTAAAAGCTATTTGATTCCTAACAGTAAAAATCAATTAGAAATATGAAGGATAAAATAAATAATCTAGGTAATAAATTTAATGAATTGATTGTATATCAAAATGCAGTTTCATCATAATGGAAATAGTGTTGGTAGAATAACAAGAAATGACAGGTGTAGAAGAAAAGAAGGAAGAGACACTATAAACCCTGGGAAAAAAACAAAATTGCATTGTCTCCAAGAGCCACATGATTAGAAGGACAACTCCGCATTTCTTACAGCAATCCCGCTATTCCACAAGGAATCCCTAAATGTCACATGTTCAGGTGGTTACAAATACTTTGTGTGTCCGACATTTTGACTCACTGTGAAGAAGTGTGAGCCTTGAAGGATCTAAAATAGGACAGTGTGTGTTAAGGCCCTAAAAACGGCCAACGTTTCAAATAGAGGCTTCTTTGTCAAAGCAAAATAATAATAAGGATGTTAGAAGACAACCTTCTATGCAGACACAATGGGGAGAGGGGGGGGGGGGGGGTGTAGTAATATTTGTTTATTATATTTCAATGCTTTCCTTAATCAATTTCCTTCTTGTCTTCGGTATAATTAAACATCTTTATTCACTGATTTTCCCAAACACATGTCTTTGAAGGAAAAGGTCACGAGCAAAGACAAATTTATCGTCACTGTTCAATAATCAAGATTTACATTCATCACATCTATCTAAAATTTCCTAGAAGTTGAGCCATGTTATTTCACAAAAAAAAAAGACCAGAAGATACAATTTTTCAGAACGTTTTGCAACAACTGATAAATACATGGCTATTCATAATGAAGACATTCTAAAAAACAAAAGATCTATGCTAAGAGGTACAGTATTCTTAATAAAATTATCTCCTTAACAAGAGACATGAAAAAATAAATAAAAAAATAAGCATTACAGGGTTCGCGCTTACTCGCAATTTAGGCATTTTTTGCTAAAAATTGGATCGTGATTTTTTTTGACCAGCGAGTCAAAATTGACTTATCTTTTGAATATCATCGACCCATATCATTCTCACCACATTTTAACCTCACTTCATTTTTTTAGGCTTGGGAGTCAAATTGACTCGTAGATATTTTGTCCTAGCGCGAACCCTGAGCATTACAAAAAAAATTACAAATAAAATGAGTTTAATGATAAACCTCTGCTTCTGAGACTCCAATGTTTTACAAGCTGCAACACCATTGAGAGTACAACCTCGCTTCTTCAAATTGTCAATCATTACTTGACCAAATCTGTCATCCATATTGACCTAAAGAATACAATTTCATGGTTTTACAAATTACCAAATTTTTGTATACGTCATATGAAAATGGTTATGATTTCTAAAGTTAAAGTTCATATAACCTTTTTGTATTTAAAAAAAAGGAGTAAAGCATATCAAGATGAAGCAAACTAAATATTCTCAGATGTTAAAAATCAAGTTATGTCAACATCTACTTTTTTGCAATATTTCAATTTTGTTACTAAATTGCTTATCAAAGAAAGAAAACCTCTAATCACATAAAAATAACATCTGGCATTTCATATCTTAGGTATTTGTTTGCAGTTAGAGGTTTTCCTTCCTATACTGGCAATTTCACACTACAGAAACTGCTTATATTTTTTACCAATATTTTGGCTCACTTATCACTTATATTTAACTTTTGGTAAACATGATATACATGGAGTTTCAAAAATAGTGGATAGTGTTTCGAATGAACAACAAAAAACATTTATCACAACATGGGTTCGGAAATGCATGGTTTCTGAATTTCAATGTTCATCAGAACTTTCATCCACAGGTGGTTGCAAATGGTTTTTGATGTTGTACAGCGAGACATGTACTCAAACGAAAGCTAGCAGTTGTACACCTTTTGTATGATAAAGCAGGTGACAATGCTGTGCAGGCTTGTAGTCTTTTACTAGAAGTACCCACAATGAAGATGCCCAAATTGGAAGACATTTGGACATATCCGTCACCGCTTTTGTGAACGTGGGAAGTTTGAAACTCCAAACCTACAACAATACACAGGAATTTGGGATCATCTTTGCAAGTCCACAAGACCTATGAAGCCTATATTCATGCAGGGGATCGGCATTTTGAACATCTCTTTAGGGAAATGCAAAGAGGTGTCATAGATACATCTTCATAACTCAGAAACCATGCATTTCCGGATCTATATTTCAATTAACATTTTTTGTTACCTACACATTCCTGAAATAATATTCACTAAGTTTGAAACACTTTGTATAATGACATTAAAGAAAACATTACATAATTTATATTTGGCAAGGGTACATGATCAAAATAGAATGTCATTGAAAGAAAAAGTTCTATCCTGAAATTGGTAGACACAACATGCAGAGTTTTCCAATTATTTTCATCAAGGATAAAACGAAGAGGCAAACATGCCTTTTCTACAGAAAATGTTAACAAGCGATTGGATAAAAAAAATAATGATATTGATAAGATAAAAAGAGAAAACAAGATGGACTAGGCAAAACAAAAAAATAAAAATTAAAAAATAAATAAAATCCTGTAATCTTTGCAATCTTCCTATTCCACCAAGAAATATATACCCAAGATTCTTCCCAGGATCTTTTGAAGGGGCACGCTGCCCGGCTGAATACACAAAAAGCTGTACAATGTTTTATTTGTTTTTAATTGTTGTGTGCCCAGCTATTTTATCTTTCTACCCACCTGATGCAATTTTCTGGGGAGAACACTGTATATCCTTTCTTTTTTTGGTGCTTAGTTCCCCACCTGTCCAAATTTCTATCCACCTTTGATCTCTACATTTCCTACCACAACTATATCAACCTAACCCTCCACCCCTGAATTCAACTGCCAACAGTAATGTTTTCCCTTTCTGGAGTCTATTGCTTGGACTGTGTTTTTTGCAATAAATTTTACACATACAAGTTTATCAACTACAGTGCTCCCTGTATATAACGGGACTCTATATAACACCAAATTTATACTTGCAAGTCCATGTAACCAAGTTTTTTTCCAGAAATTAAAAACCACAAACATGAATGAGTCTGCGGTTTTTATTCAACTTATGTCACTATCTCTTATCCAATCATTTGCAACTACATTATTTTCTGTTTATGAAGGAGTCTTGCTTCTTTCCTGTAATGTTGATAATGCATGGAATAAATGGCAAAATCAGTTGAATTCAGTTTCCTATTTTGTATTGCAAAGTGTCCACCAATTTCAAAATACAGCGGGTGATCGGTTAACAAACTTAATCTGTTCCAAGACTACGTTCGCTATCCGAATTGTTCGTTAACCAATCTTCGATATACTATTGATTATTATGAGAATTGATTAATTCATTCTGGAGACCCAAAAATTAATTAAAAATTATATAATCTCTTATTATATGAAATGTTTATTCATATGTCATAACAACAATACATTGCATTTTCTTCATATTTTCGTTTTTTTTTTTGTTTTTTTTTAATGAGAATGATTCAGTAAGCACTTAACAGCCAGCGCTAGAATCGCATCTGGACATAAACTGCAACATTGGGGAAATTACGAGTGAATTCATCTAATGATTCTGGTTATGTATACAAATGTCAAAGTCTCTTTCCAGAAATCGTTCACAGAGTGACAGAAAAGTACCGTTCTGCAAATCTTACGCACAGCGTCGCTTCTACTAATAATTCTTCTGTGAGGTGTTCATTATCCGAAATAAAAACTTTCACGAAGTGTTCATTATCTGATCACCCACTGTACATATAGAAAATGTCCATTTTATTAAGAGGAATTTTTTGAAAAATTAACAAAGCTCATACGAACTTTATTTTATTACTACCTGTTCATAATTAATGAAGATTGAAGTTTTAAAATTGCTAGATAACCACTGCAACAAATTACAAGAATGGTTTACATTCATATATACAAGAACACATTCTGCCATAATAATGGTTGGCAGTTGAAAATCCACTTCAGATTCTTTAAGTTTCTGTTGAACTTCATTCAAATCTCTTAAATCTGCTCCAACAATGTGATAAACTGCTCCATGAAGATCACATGAATTTAATTTTACTTCTCCATCTAAAACAGAGAGAATACAGAAAGAAGACTGCATTTTTATTTCAATAAAGATTACTGAGTAAAAGAATATTTTTTATTTCAATAAAGTTGTCGGGAGATGAATTTATAATTTTTTTTTTGAATTTTTAAATAAATGTTAACTGATCATTATTGATTTGCGTAAGGAAATAACAAAGCTGAAACATTAATAGTAGAACTTTGATTCAGAATATTAAAATATGCCAAATTAGCAAATACGTATATTGAAGAGTGTAAGTCCCATCCCCCTTTAAAAAAAAAAAAAAAAGGGGGGGGGGGGGAATGGAGTGAACTTTGATTTAATTATGTTAATTCTCGGCATACGAGTTTCAAAGTAAAAATTAAACATTTAAATTTATTAAAATTTTTATGCTGGAGAAAACAAATTCTGAAATCTCATACATGTAATTAGAATATTTTCTTAATTGGTTCACAATGTCAGAAAATCCAAATGAATACACAAATGAATTATTACATAATGGTATAATATACAGTACCAGATAAAATGTGTGCATTAATAAAGCAAAACACTAGGCATGAAAAGCTGATATTTCTGTCACTACTAAAGAAGTAATCATTGCCCTGTCAAAAACTGGACAAAGCCTGAAGAAAACTGCTGAAAGAGCACCATGACAATGGACAATTTGCAAATAAACAAAGGAAATCCTGATGTAAGCCTTCCACCATGTTTCAAGAAGACAGGCTGGTTATGGAGATTGTGACAAAGAATCATTTCTGAAGTGTCCGATACATTCAGCTAATGTAGACACGAGCTGGAGTGCATGCATCATGCTCAGCAGTTTGGAGATGGGGTTCCGATCACGAGCATCGAAGCCTAAATAGATTTTGACATGAAAATTCCAAGCTCTATTTGAAAATATCTTTATACTAAAAAAAAAAAAATGCAGTTCATATTTCAAAATTCAATACACATTATCGTGAATCATATGCAGTGCGAAGCTCTGGTATGGGATGCAAAGCTCTAAGCCAATGGGCTCTGCAAGCCAATTGTGTTGACTGATCAGTGTGGACTCCCTATATAAACTGAAACCATGAAAGGAGTTTCAAATGGAATTTGCATTGTCTGACCATCAATCATCTTGAGATCACAAGTAAGATGAAGAAGACAAAGGAGTAATGAGACCTAACAATGAACTGTCTAAGGAATAAATTTTTATTTTGAAATATGTTCTTCATTGTTGTATTTTTTACTATAATCTGGGTCCACATTATACACAGTAAAGTTTTCCAAAACCAACAAAAATACTACTCTGTTTCAACATAACTTTGTACTACAGAAACAGTTAGACGAAAATGAGACTGGCCTTATCACCTGCTCTATGTGTATTTAAGTAGTCTTGTGCACCATTAATGATTTTATATTTACTTTAAAGATTTAATGATTTTAAATATATTTTAAAGACTTAATGATTTTATTTTTATGACCACAACACTGATTTGACCTCTTTCTTTAAAAAATGATAGGCACTGAAAAAGCTTCCAGTTTCTGTTTGGAGAAGCCGAACCCAATGTCTGTCAAAACTCTGAACAAAGTCAATCTCATCAATTGCATTTTAAGCCGGCATTACCTTATTCAGAGTAGGAATTTCATTTCGCATGAAGAAACTGGGGATGCATTCTGAAAAAATTGTAAATTCGTCGAACTTGTAGTTGCCAGCTGCTTTTTCTTTCGAAGCGTGTCGCTTCTTGGGCGGTGATGTTAGCTCGCTCTCCCGTTCATTGTAGCTCCATCTTCATCTTGTAAATGATCGTTCTCGAAACGCTAGTCATCTCTTGTGTTTCTTTCAATAATCTTATTATTTTTTTTTGTATGGATAAGAGAGTTGAAGTTTGCTATAAACATTTAAAACAATTTGTTTGCTGGAACTGGAGAGAGAGGTTTTCCCTGAGTATGTTTCTTAAAATAACACTGAGGAGATTTTACGTTTCGGGATGCTTCCCACGAGGTTAGCAGTGGAAGTGAGCTTGGTATATTTATTTATTTATTTATTTATTTATTTATTTATGAACGGGGCCCATGCGCAGTTTGCACGATAATTATTTTTATCAAATTCAATGCATTCAAATTGTTTTGTTTGATGAACTCACATTTTCTCCTTTATTTATAGTTTTGTGATTGATAGATGATAAAAATTGTTGCTCAGACAACAATGGTCAGGTGATTTTTCAGTTCCGGCTGCGCTTTAAGTGAGCGCCAACAATGCTTAAACGTGCAACAACAATGCAAAACTGTTTCCGTGATGAACTAACATGTTCTCCTTTATTTATAGTTTGATTTGAATGGGGTTACATAGAATCCAGCCAGAATCAGTATGGCCAACACCCAAGTTAGGTGCCTAGCTGGTTCAAAAGAGAAAATGTGAGTTTATATAAAGTAGAAGAATTGTTTACTAATAAAGAAAGGGGGGGGGATCGGGACAAGGTTAGGGCACAGTGTTAGTAACGTACTTCCTGAGTCTAAATTTAAAGATATCTAATGAGGGAGAGGAACGTATTTCAGAAGGTAAATTGGACCATAATCTGCTGCCAACTATAGATATGCTTTTAAGTTGGTAAGAGTATTTGACCCTGTGCATGCAGCGCCGTAATGAGGTATTTTTGCACCCTGGCAAAGACACTTTTTTCGCCCCCTATATGCTGCGAGTAGTTCATGTATTTATCCGCATATTGGCGCTAGTAGTAAGACGCCATTACAGTCATTATAAGTAGACGATTTTTGAAAGAAACACTGATCTGCTTACCTCTATTCACATGCTTACTGAAAGATCTTTTCCCGTTTTTATTCCTCGTGGTCTTCGTGTTTAATTAAATATAGAAGGGATTATACAGATACATACGATAGTGTGCAAATTAATGTGAATAAGAAGGAAATTTCCGTATTTTTATTGAAACATGGAGTAATTATATTAGTAAGTATTTTAGTACAATACAGTAAACAGCTGAGAGTAATCAGAGCTGTAAATCAGGCCTGCCAAACCAGGAAATATAATTATGTGAAAATTCCCTCTTGTTCACATTAATTTGCACACTGAGTCTAGCAATTAAATAATAATTTTAATTTATGTTACAATAATAAATTTTACAACACGATTTCAGTTGTACCATCGGCGTCACTTAACGCATTGTCTCATCAAGCATAGACTTGTGTTAAGATAGATTGGAAGCAGGCCGATTGGAAGTAAGATTCTGTGTATGGCTGGTCTGGGAAGAAGATCTTGCAGCCTTCGGAAGATCTTCCAATCTGTTTAAAGGTGAATATACTAAAAGAAAAGGGTTGCTTGGTGCCGCTTGTACAGATGTAGCAGAGAAATGGAATATGGGCACTAAACACCATGTTCTTCCAAATGAATTGAAAGACGCATAAACAAATCCGCAGATTCCAGATAACAGAAGGTCCCACAAAATTAAACAATTCCTCACCTCTCAAGTTTGAAGATCATAAACAAATGAAATCACATTTAGAATCAAAAATGGACCCCGTGGTTACTACAGTACTTGCAATGTCAATTTTAACTTTATTGCACGAAACGAGAACTTTATATTTTCTTGAATGGACAAATGACAAAATGCCTGCATACGATATGATAATGAGTACATTGATAAACATGTTAGTCGTTTAAGGTAATTTTATTTTAAATGTATGTTACCCAGTATTGTAGCAAATTTTCATCAAGGAATTTTAAATATGAATGGTGAATATCGTGAGTTTTGTCAAACCTAAATAAAATGTTTTTGCAAATTAATTTTTTTTATTCACATCGGAAATGTTTGAATGATGAAGGAGCCCAAGCAAATCATTTACTGTTTTAACGCCACCTGGGATTCAGAACATTCTTCAATTCTCCATACATAGAAAGTGCGATAGCTATTTTGACAATTTACTATCGCACATATATTACCTGTACTCTTTTGAAAAGGCATTTGAGCAGGAAACAAAACTTAAACAAGCTGTCAAAAACTAAAACCTTGCACTGACGTGAGCCATTGAGTGCACAAAAGTCAAATGAGTGCAATGGCGGACAGCGCTGCTCGGTGGCAAAAGCGATCGGCGGCACATTGTCTATACACTATTTTACGCCTTTTTTTAGTTTTTAAATTTTTTACTTAATTTTTAATAGAATTTAATATTTAAATACAGATATCATTCAGTAATGCCATCATCTTTGCACCCGGGGCGAGTGCCCCATTTGCCCCACCCTCATTATGGCACTGTGTTCTTGCACATAGTAATATCTTTTATTATTATTTAAAAAATTAATTTCATAATTAAAATGAAGAAATTTCATTAAAATATATATAGTGAAACTCTGGCTATCCTCTCCCTACTTGTGATTGGTCGAAGCCTAATCACAACGCGACATCATGCTGCAAGCACTTTGAACAATTAGTTCTTTTGTTTTCTTAATAAAGAAATTTAATTTATAAATTTTTTAATGGTCCCTAAATGCATTTTTAATAAAACATAATATTGAGCTAGTTAAACATTATTTCTATCAAACAAAAATTCACCTTTTAAACTGCTGAACTGTAATCAGATCAGGCTTGCCACAAAAAAAAATGGCTGACAATGTTCCTAGTGCATCATCAGGGATAAAAGGGAAAATTTTAGAGGTCCTAAATTATTATTTTTAATCCTGTTTGTCATAAAACGTTATTTTAGTAGGTGTTTCTTTAGCAGTCTATGGCCCGAATTCACAAAAATGTCGTTAGCGACTTATTGACATCATTTCGTCGTTACGGCGTCTAATAACGTTCATTGCTATTCACAAAACCTGTCACAAATGAAACCGTCATTAATTAGCGTCGTTATAGCATTGTTACAGAATATTTAAAATGGCAGAAGGCTATGACATGACGAAGAAATACGTCGTATTCTAATGTTTCGATTATCGTGACTTAGAATTGATGATATATCAGATCGAACATATTCGATACCATTTATTTTCTAGGGATGTGGTTTTTCAATTGACCGAGAGGCTCAGTTGATATATATAAATGGTAGAGCAAATTGGCAAACTTGTTCAATCGTTCCGGCCTCCTGACCAAAAGGTATTGAATAATTTTGAATATTGAATTTTGAATAATTTCTGATAAAGAAGCATTTGATATTTTCATAAAAATAATTTCTATTTTTCAGTACTTGATATTTCTAGAAAGAGTACTTTTGTTATTTTTTTTTACTCAGCAACTGTAATTCCAAAGAAGTAAATTGTTGCTTTCACTTTCGAATTTTGTCCATTTTCCTTACTTCCGTTGTAGTCGGGATTCTTACTGGCAGTTTTCAAGCAAACAAAGACGTCATTTCCATACTCTCAAATTCAGACTACTATTTTCTCATCGTTATGTTTAAGAAGGCTAACGACGCGTATTGAGAATTGCATTTAAGACAAATCGTAAAAATGCAAAATTTACCGACATCGTTAATAACGACATTTTTGTGAATCTGGGCCTAGTTTTGGATCATACAGGAAACTGGCGAGTTGTTAGATTCAACAGTAGCTCAACAATAGAGTGGTTAAAAGCATTGTTGAGCTCTGTTGAAGGCCCAGACATGTGCGGCAGAGCACTGGTTCGAGGTTACAATTTCCAGCGACCCTTTTCGTTGCTTGTTCTGTTGCACGAGTTTTCTTACAAATGGCTGTGTTCGTGAGTGAAGACGATTTTGTGCAAGAAAATATACAATTTTCGTAGCAATTAGATACTGGCAAGGCTAAGAAGGTTGTTTACAAGGTGTATTAATGATTTTATGCTTCAGTGGTGAGCAACTGTTGAATTTAACAACTTGCGGAATGTATTCTATTCATACACAGGGTGAGAAGGCAGACCAATTGCAGTTAAGGAGAGGATAGGTGGAGTTTCACTATAGATAAATACATAAATTTTAATTTTATTTTCATGAGCTTCGAAATGAATTTTGTAATAGAACTAACTGTTTTCTTGGGGGTAATGACACAAATTCCAAGTGAGGCGTCAATTGCTCCTAACTATTCCTGTAGTATTGACGCAGACTGTAGATGCGCATTATACACAGGTGCGCATTATAATTCAAAAATTACGATACTTACTCAAGTGAACTGCTTTTCTCCCTATTCTAATATTCTGAGTCAAAATTGTATAAGGTGCATACAATTGGATAGTAAACATATCTGCAAAATTAATGATCTTAGGAAATATAAAAATAATTATCCTACTCCATAATCACCGTTTAATTAAAGTGTAAATTAATTAAAGTGTAATCGGCTCTATGCTGATTTAGTGTACTTGGTTCACTGCATTACATAGCCTATGTTTGAAGTGCAATTATCATAAGCCATCTTGATAAGTGCATTTTACATTATTGAACATGATGATCCCATGTTAATTCCTCCATATTTTCGTATATGGGAAGCAAAAAAACCCAAAAAATTCAAAAAAAAACCAACACAAACCTTCCGTCGCAACTCCTTCGAGAAGAGGTTTTACTCGTTTTATTAAGTAGCATTTTTTCGATGTGATCGCTGGGAAATCTATTTCGACAAAATTTCGAATACGTTTTCCTTCGTCTTGTAACCTCCAAAACAACGTATCATAACCAGCTCCAAGATTTATAATTTGGCATCCTCCATCAGTTAGCTGGGTGAGAGAAGAAAAACGGTCAACATTTTAATAATAATAATAATAATAATAATAACTACAGGCGTAGTAGGATTGAGCAGTATGATGAACTTATTCATGTCAAACCTGTATGACTTGATCAATCAAGAACTTGATCGCATGTACCCTGGCATAATACCCTCGATTTATTTCGGGAGCTTTACGGTCAGCTGATCTGATGAAATACTGAATGTAAGGGTCTTTCCAATAGCCAAGTTGCACAGCACTGCGTTTACATAGAGCTGCATCGTCGTTTGTAGCCCTGATGGCTTCATCATCCACAGACATACCTGTTCGGGATAAAAAACTCAAGACAACTCGCTCTTTATTTAAAGCTTTAAAGTACGTTTACAATGCATTCATATCCCGTAGATTGCAGTCATTCAAGTCAAGTTTCAAATATGCCCACTTTGATGTACGCAGTTTTATTTGTTAGAGCTTAAGGACGCTCGCTCTCGCACTGAGCTTCTCTCGTGCTCACTGGCTGCGCTCTTCATAACAAAAACAAATGAAAAAAATTGAAGCATAGAAACGTGAAATGAAAACCGCTTGCTTACAAACAACTTACGGATTTCTTTGAGTCTTTGCTCAAGTTATAAATTGTATCTTAATCTTGAAATATAAAAGAAAAATGTTTTTTTTTTCGTTTAGCTTTGTAAAGTCGGTTTATGAAGCGTTTTGTTTTTATAGCTTCTTTTCGCTCATTGGTCGGTGAAAATTTTGGCGGGACAAAATGGAGAGCAGGGTTGTGGACCGGATTGAAGAGCTGCTCTACGATGAGCAGAAAATCGTAAGTAGATTGGATAAATGTACTTATTAATTTCTTATTATGAATGGCCGCATTAACGAGTTCATTGTCCTTTGTTATGTCATGTTTCAAGTCATCACGTAATAATATGGGTCACATTGTTTACTCCGTAAGCACTCCTTTGCTTCTAAATATAAATATAGCATCATCCGTAACCTCGGGAGTTTTGACATTTTAATTCCTAATTTCAAATCAAAATCGCACTAAAGTAATATGAATAATACAGCAAAAAAAAAGCGTCGATGATCACCTATCAGAGAATACAGTATTGACTTCAATATCGCAGACTTTTGTTTGTTTTGTTTACAGATCTTGTGAATAAACAATCATCTGCCCCCAATTATGGTATTTTGTATATGGTGACATCCGGAAATAATAGTTCATATTATAAATATTCCTGTTATATAATTTCCTTAAAGTAGTTAAAGCTTTTCATAATATCCGATTTAAGCCACGAATCTATCAAAAAGGGTTAAAGTTAACTATCTGCACAACCGCAAAGCCGAATGGTAAGAATCCGCACAACCAAAATCGCAAAACTTGACTGACTACAGAAATCGAAAACAAAACTTCCCCATCCGCCTAAACCAATTTAAAATAAAAACAACACTCTAAACAAAAGAGAAAAAAAACAACAAACAAATCAAAAACATGCTAAACACCACCAATTTCCCAAAAGAAAGAATACAACTATAAAAAAAACAGCCAAAAAAACACTGGCCGTATACACACACAAACACCGAACGCGCACGTAATAAAAGACATTATTTACTAGCCGGCCAGATGGCCGAGAGGGCTAGAGCGTAGGCTTTCTAGTTCTTGAGTCCACCTGGTCATGGGTTTGAATCCCGCCGTAGGCATGGATGTTTGTGTTTGTCCCAGGCTGCGTACAGATATAACTTGTGTAAAAGGTGCAAAATGACCATAGTAGTCGATGCCAAAATTTCTAATAAACCAACCAAGCAGCATAATTTACTAAAGTGGGGGGCTCTGCCCCCCAAACCCCCCTCTTTCTAACACACACACACACACACAACTACACAACCACACACTTATACACACAAAAGTACACAAAGCAGCAAAAGCCAAAAGAAAAAGCAAACAAAAAAAACCCACTAATCTCCATCATAACCACCCGAAGAACCACAGAAATAAAACCCCAACACAAATAGATTAACTCCAAACACCACAATAACTCACACACAAATGGCGACACCGGAAGCAGCAACAGTAGCCCCACACACCAAACAGGAAAAACGAAATAAAACAAGCATTTCAACCCCCCCCCCCAAAAAAAAAAAACCACAACAGACAAAAAAACCGCAAAACAAACCCCAACCCAAAAAAACAACATATAAAGGTCGTACAAATGAAAACGAAAATTTGTGTGGGGAAAAAAAAAAAGATGACATGTAGGATCGTAAGTTTTTGTTTTCAACAATTGCGAAACCCCACGTGCAAATTGAACAATAGGTTGCAGGTATTGCATCATGTGAGAAAGAACGATAGCTCGCGCTTCGAAGCTCTGCGAGTGATCGCTTCGTCCAAACAAGCAATCGCAAACAAATCAAAGTCAAATCGTGAAAAAATCAAAAGCATTCGCAAACAGCACGGGGGAGGTGATGTTGACCGTGTTTTTTGATCGCAAAGGCCCGATTTTACTGGACTTTCTTGAAAAAGGCACCACAGTTAACGCACCACGATATGGGGAAACATCGAAGGCACTGCGCGTGCCCATCAAATGCAAGCATCCTGGACTTCTTACAGAAGGAGTACTTCTTCTCCACGACAACGCCGTCCTCACACCTCGAAAGCAACGATAGACCTCATCAAAAAGATCAACTGGGAAGCAGTGCAGCATCCACCTTACAGCCCTGACTTATCCCCATCTGACTTTCACGTGTTTGGGGATCTCAAGAAAACATCTGAAAGGCCGCAAGTTTCAGTTGGACGATGAAGTGAAGGAAGAGGTTTTAGAATGTTTCCACACTCAATCGAAAGACTTCTTCCGTAAAGGAATTACACGCCTTGTTACACGGGGATAAATGCATTAACGCATTTGGAGAGTATTTTTAAATTCCTCTCAACGCAGCCCGAGAACATCAGCGAGGACTGCATCTCGCCAGATACAAATGCCTTGTTCGACCCCGAGAAAGATTCTTCATAAGCGTTTGCTTTTGTATGCCTGCAAAGTGCAACTTTTACACGAGATTAAGCCCGATGACAAACCAAAACGCATGGCGTTTGCGATCGGCATCTTGGATCGTATTGACAAAGATAATGAGATTTTCTAAATAAAGTAGCCTTCTCAGATGAAGCAACGTTCCATGTTTCAGGCAAAGTTAACAGACACAATTTAAGAATATGGGGTTCCGAGAACCCTCATTCTGTATGGGAACATATACAGGATAGTCCAAAAGTTAACTTTTGGTGTGCACTCTTACGTGATACTGTGATTGGACCCTTTTTCTTCAGTGAGACCTCTGTGAATGCAAACACATATCTGGACATGCTTCAAAATTATGCTATACCTCAGCTTGAAGACTGACAGCCTCATGTTTTGTTCCAACAAGATGGTACGCCTCCACATTGGGGTTGGAGGTTTGAGCATTCCTAAACAAGTCAGTTTCCTATGCGGTGTATCGCCCGACATTACGCCCCTGGATTTTTTCCTATAGGGCTTTTGTATACTGAATACCTGTCCTGAACATTGTGGACCTGAAGGAATGCACTGCAACTGCGATTTCAATGGTTGATGTGGGCATGCTCAGTGTTCTCCCCAGAAAATTTTTTCAGGTGGGTGGAAAGATAGAATAACCGGGCGGGCAAATAAAATATTATGCAGTGGTGTGCAGTTTTTCGAATATTCAGCTGGGCGGTTACCAAAATCAACCGGGCGGCCCGCCCGTGCAAAAGGGTCTGGGGAGAACCCTGATGCTAGAGAGAACATGGAGAGAAATCGAGGTTCACTTAGATGTTTTACGTGCGACGAAAGATGCACATGTGGAATTGGTGTGAATCACTCAGAAAACTTTTTAAGTTTAACAAATGTTTGCCGCAAACGACATCACTCTAAGGTTAGTAGTTTATTTTTTGTGAATTTTCAAAATATTAACAGGACTTTATGCCCACCCCGTATAATTTATACATTTTTTAATTAACAGGAAATTAATCCCCCTCCCCAAGTAGGATAAGACAAGTTGGAGACCCTGCAGTCATCTATTTTTACCCCCTTTATCTGCACTTTTAACCCCCCCCCCCCCCCCCTTCAAGTTTTTTTAATCAAAAAATTGATTTTCTCGAACGTAGCATGTAAAAAAATGTAAAAGAGCTCTATCTTCTTTCATTTCTCATCATTTCCAATCGAATGACATATCACATGTCATGTGTTGCTACAGTTCTAAAGACCAAGTGACTGTCATCCCCGCAACTCCGACCCTACTAGAACAATTGGGCCTAAACTTCATAGTAAAGTACAGGGTATCTGGAGTGTAACTAGGAAAAAAAGGTATTGAAAAAGGTGTATAAATGGTAAATTTACGACGCTAAATTATTAAAATTAATATCATGTGTGCACTGTTATATGGGAATACGCATGCCCTATCTTAAAATTCAATTTCCGAACCTGTGGTATCGACCAATTTCCTCAAACAGCCGAGAATGAAATCCACAGTCTTCTGGAGGAAATTGCGTGGGACATGGGTGATAACGTCCCAAATCCATGCTTCCAAGACTTCTTGCAGGCCATTCATGAGGTTCGCATCTTCCCATCCAAAGTCCATGAAACTTCTCATCCAATGAAGCACACACAATATTTGCAAAGTGAGTTGGTGCACCATCTTGCATGAAAATAATGTTGTCAATGTTTTCCTGTCCAGATACCATGGGCCAAACGTAATCTGACGGTAGTGTTCCGCATTCATTGTGTCACGCAGGATAAATGGCCCCAGTATCTGAACTGCAATGATTTTTTTTTTCCATTTATTAAAACGAATAAGAAGTAAATATGTAACTAATAAACATTGTCTGTATTGAGGCATTATTAATGAGTATGATTTTCAAAAACTACCACCATGGCAGTCACTAACAGGAACTATCCTTATTGCTGCTCAAGCTTCAAAGCACTCCAAAGAACTTCTTCATTGGCGAACTGTGTTTTCCCTTTATTTTGTTGTTATTGTCGCCCCCCCCCCCCCCTCACCATGTTACTTCTTTTTTGGACCCAAAATCGAATTAAAAATTTCCCCATGAAAAATATGAGAAAAGCCCCTTGGTATCCAAACACCATTTCCAAACTGATGCAGTTCGCATACCAGTGTACCACTGTGCATTTTCCTGAAATTCAAAATGTATAACAAATATAAACTGATTATTTCCAATTTTCTATATTCACTTTAAATGAAAACCCATTATAAGTCTGTATATTGAATTTGTATGCAGCAAAATAAGTGGCTGCGTTTTTGCATCACTGAACTAAATTTGACGATGCATAATTTAAAAAATGAATTTAGAAAATAACGTATTAGCAAGTAGAGTTATTCTAGCAAATCGTATGTATTTCATAGCCACTCCAGTTAAGCGTTATTTATAAAGAAATTGATAGCTGATCTGAATTAAGATTTTAAGTACAAATTTGTTTTATTTCAGGTAACATATAAATTACTAAGCAGAGAATTTAATCTTCCTGTGAACACTTCAAAGAAGTAAGCTTAAGTCTTGTATATTGTTTAATTTTCAATATTTCTAACAGGTACTGTTAATATTTCTTATATGATTATTTTAGCTTGACACTGAATCTCTTTATATTAAGCTCTTCATGTTCTAAGCATTCAAAAATATCTTGAAATTGGCTCTTCATTGGACATTATCTCTGATCTCATATAATTTTTTTTAAACACTCAGTCTGAGATTCCAAGAACCCTTATGGTTGTTATCCATTTCTGTTACTTGTCTATCTCTTAAACTTGTTAGTCGAACAAGTGATCACAGTATCCTCTTTCTAAATCCATGATTTCATCTCGGCTGTGTGATTGTCATCTTTATATACAGTCGAAACTCGATATCTCAAATTTTGCAAGAACAGAAAAAAATTTCCACATATCAAGATTTTTAGGTTAATAAAGTTACAAAGAAATGATAAATGATACATTGCACTACAAAGAAATTATACATTGCATTACAAAGAAATGATAATACTATCAGGTCGTTGCTTATCAACTGTCAGATTGCAGAGGTCATCTTTAATGGCCCTCTAGAAAGGACAACTTCACACGTGCTATTCGAAATAACCCCCGTTGCAATCCAAACATTGTTGCTAACGATTTGGCAGCTTCTCGAGCCCTCTCCGATAGAATCCATGGTCACGGGACTCAATAAACTCCCAAAATGCATTTTCGACGTCTGCTTAGGTTAGGAATGTTTTCCTCCGGAGAAACTTGCTCAGCTCTGGAAAAGATGGTAGTCGGTAGGGGAGAGCTCCAAAAGTATGGGGGAGTGGGCATCTACCGCGTGGCTCATTTGCCAGGTTTGTCACTCACGCCCGGAATTTTTGGTTACAATGTTGGACAGTACGTTCATTTATGGTGCCTACACCGAATACCTTTTTGATGTTTCTAGAGGTGTTGGATACAATGTGATTCAACTTAAACTTATAATGCATTATCACACGTAGTTTGTATAAAGTCATGACTATCTTCGCTTGGGTTCAAAGCTATTAATTATCAACGCAAACATGCAAATTTCAGGCAGCTGATCGCTGATAGGTTTATCTCTGGGAATGCATCACTTTGTTGTGGGTACTTGCTACTAAACATGGAAACTGTGCTGAACTGCGGAACCCACCTCGAAATCCGACATTTGATATGCAACGACGTGATATAACACATGCATAGGTTAATAAAAGAGATATTTATTATTGATTAGAGAACACAGCTTATACATGTAAAACATTAAATATATTGTACTGTACATGTAATAACCTACATGGACCTATAAGGAGAGAACAGAAAACAATAGCACGATAAAATGGTACGTAATAGTAGAGAGTTGTGTCACTTACAAGTAACGCCACCAGTGTCTGAAACTCACAACTGCGCATGCTCAAACATTTCGTATGCAATCGAGACTTGCCAACCAGATCGGAAAAAAAATTTTGTGTATTTTTTTTTGTATCACATGACAATCGTCTAACTTAACAGAAGTGCTGTCAAATTTTTTCGTTTTTGTATGAAAACTTTCTCGTAAAAAAAATAATCTTAACTTTAATCTTTTTACATGCCTCGCATATCACTGGCACACGAAGCCAAAATCCGACAGCAAGCTTTTCCGAGAAAGTGTTTCAAAATAATGAGGGAAAATTACATTGAATTAATATAGGTGAAAATGTAGGGAAATAAAAATTTCTTGAGATATTGAGGTATGACGTATTATTTGTGTAATCATTTTGTATTGCTTTTCCTGATAATTAAGTCAATAAAATTAAAGTGTTTTCATTATTTTCTTTAAGTAGAAATGTGAAGAGCATAGATTGTTATTATTATTATACATATTTATATAGGGGTTATTTAATAAAAAGGATTTGAATGAATGTTCACATTCTATATAAACTTACCTTTGATTGAATTGATTTGAATGTTCTCCCATTCACTTTTTTTTTTTTAAACTTTTCAGCATCCTATTGAAATTTTTCAATCAACATAAAAGTACAAAAGAAAATTTAAATGCAATCTATTGCGTGACTGGATTACAGAAAGTAAATGGCATTGAAGTAAGGTTTCATTTCATTAAATTAATTTCATTGGTCTTTGTACCTTATTTATGAACGAAGTAAATTGAGGCCTTTCAGTACAGCATAAATTATTTGTATAAGCCAGCTAGTTTCAGCTGTTATTCCTTCCTTCATCTGGTTACACAGTCGTTCCAATGTTATACGTACCCAAATGAAGACGGATATAAAAGCTGAAACTTGTTGGTTTATCTAATAACATAAACCAGCAACTAGGGACTATCCATTCTACGAAAAATACGAAAAACAGGAACTCCAAGTGATATACCGGAGCTCTAAGGCGACACGCGTGACTCCTTTGCCTCATCAATAGACGCTGCCTTATTAATGTTCTGTACTGTAAGCCCTCAATTTATTTCATTCATTTCATTAATTTCATGGAATTTTTTCATGTGATTTTGTAAATAAAGGTCCCAAATTTCATTTACCATATTGGTCCGATTATTGAAGGTTTAAAACTCAAAGTTTAGCTTACACGAGTCCTTCAAATGTTGGCCACTAATTTGACATAAAATAAAGAGCTATTCCCATTTGCCATTAGAATTCCCCCACAAGTTTGCCATAAAGGGGCGGCTTATAATCGGGCCAATACTTAATATTTTTATATTCTGATTGCAGCATGTTGTCTCTAAAGTAGTTTGTCAAGTTTCCTGAAAATGGCATTGCATTGGGTTGAAACCCCTGCATGTCATAAACAAAAAATTTACAAAAACATTTTGAATTTTTTAAAGCAACCTTTATATCTCCGTGAATATACGTTCTGTTCACATGCAAATGAACACAGATAAGTAAAAGAAGCTTCTTAACCCTTAGCTACAGCTACAACGCATTTCAAGCATTATTTTTTATAAGTTGATCCCAAACATTATTTTTTTGGTTCACTTTGTTGCTGGTTCCCTATTCGCCTTCGGGACAAAACCTTCGCTGAAATACATGATGTGTAATATGCTCTTTACACCCCTGAAGTTTCAGGATAATTTTTCCAAGTATTTTTCTATATATTCCACAAAAAGTTTAAAATTGAAAGTGTCCGATTACTTTTGGGTGGATAGTGTCTATGTCTGTATGAGATTATTTAATAGAGTCATGATATTTTTTTTTCTTGCTTTAGGTTCAGAAGATATTTATTATCCCGGAAGAAAATTTAGAAATATTAAAAAAAGATGTAGAAATCAGAAGTACCCATATCTATAGTATTCAGCAATGTAAATTAAAGGTATGAATTTAATTGATTTTACGTATAAATATATTTTAGTCCAATATGTATGCCTTATTATTGAAAATTGCCAACCAAGCAGGTTTTTATTGGTCATTCTTATTAAGATATCAGTAAGGGGACCAATATTTGGATAAAATGCTGTACTAAGTGCTAAATCTAAGCATTAATCCAACTCTGAATGCATATTAACTAAATGTGAATAAAGCTATCATTTCCGTAGTTCGTGTGAATACTGAACTAAAGAAGACGACGTCTTAGTAATAGGGAAGATAGCTTACTTTGAATAAAATTGGTGGATGAAACCAGAATGCCTTACAGGGCATTAAACTTGCCCTTCCAGAAATTGTGTGTATACACACTGCCTATCTATGTTATTTGGTTCACTCCGTTGCACCTCGTGACCTGTTTCCCGCGTGTACGGGCGCTGCCCACGGACAGAAATCTTGGACAGCCCTGCTCTAGATGGATGCTGTTGCAGATAGAATACAGCACGCTTTGTGTGGTCAAAGCAACACCAGCGCTGGATCATTGACAACTGGAAAAAGATCACATAGTTCAATGAGTCCAGATCGAATTTGGCACAAACAGCATGAATGCATGGATTCATGATGCCTGTCGACATCTGGGAGCAGCAACATGGTGTGGGAATGTTTACCTGGCACACTTTGCATCCACTAATATCCATGGATTCACTTCTGGATGCCAGAGCATATGTAGGTATTGATGCCAACCATGTGCATCCACCCAAGTTAACAGTTCATCCTCAAGCAGATGGATACTTCCAGCAAGGTAGTGCACCAGTTCGTAAAACCCGGAATGGTTCCAGGAATATGATGATGATTTTTCTTTGCTACAGTAGCCTGCCCAGTAGCTGGATCTCAATCCGATTGAACATTTGTGGGATGAGCTGTTTCATCCACCAGTTTTATTCAAGGCATCCTGCACCTTGCCAGCCTTATCCCCCAAAATTTTTGCCTTCCAGATGGAATAAAAGCATAGACTAATCAACCCAAAAATATGTACTTTGCACTTTTATTAATATATCCCTTTTTTGTGTTTTTTAAATCAGGATTCATCCAGTTTGTATATTACTGATCTAGCAGAAGATCTCAACTCCGTTTGGTAGGTAGGCACCATACATTACAAAATTTTATTATGTATGTATCTTTTTTTTAATTTGAATTTTACGTAAGTTGCAATAAAATTTTATATCGAAATAGTGTAATACAGTTGGCACTTACTATAATTAAATCTGTTATAATGAAATTACAGAAATAACAAACATTTTCACACACTCGCTCAGAATTGTTAAGAAAGCAACGGCTTGAAACTAATTCTTATCCATTGAATACACCCATTCCCTTCGGTGGATTGATAGCTTGAAATTGACCATGTACCTGCCCAAGTCTATTCAAATCTGCTTTTACAACAAAATTGTTGTTACCTACGATGTCGATTAATAAAATCAATCGGTTGCATCCCAGAGCTGCATTCTTTGTTTCTTAGTTTTAACTATCGGTTAAACAATATCATCACATATTGCTTCACATTTGTGTAGATGAAATGGTAAATAATATTGACTTTTGAACCATCAGGTCCACCATTTGTCACCTTGAATTTGTGTGTAAAAAATTAAGTAGAGTTAATTGCCTCAAAATGAATCTTGACAACCCAAAGCTCTAAATAAGCCCCATTCGGTACTCTGGGGTTCATGAATGGAATTGCTGTTCATGTAATCCTGTTTATCAAGGCCAGTCAACTTGCCCTGCAGAAGTCAGATCACTTGCTCAATGTTAGTCAGTTCTCACATTCTGGATGGCATTCAAATAGGCCATTTTTTCACATTACTGGAACTCTTAACTCCTCTGTGTCCACTCGTCAATCTACAGTCTGATTTCTTTCGTAATAGGAAAGGACCCCCCTTTTATCCTATGGGTGACATAATAGGTTTCATATCACTTCTTTTCTACTTCAGTGTACTTTCTTTTGTTTACTTCTTGGACGAGTGTGGCAGTGAGAGCATTGTTTTTGGACCACTTGTGTTGTTCTTTTCTCTGTGGTGTTCGATCGTCAATCGTATTTTTTGTATTCTTGCTGAAAGATGATGGCCACAGTACATTTAAGTTGAAGTGCCAAAAGTCATGGGAGCATTGTACGCGAATTGTAGGTGCGCTTGCATTGCGTAAAAGACGTATAACTTAGACTGGCAATTGGACTGTTAGCAATCGTCTGAAACGTCTTGTAACGTGGTTTTGGCTACACGGCGAGAATTATCAGAGTTTGAATGCATTAGGCATTCTTTTTCTGAAATTGGGTGGGCATTCCACATTCCTCGATCCACAGTGTCAAATGTGTACAGAGAGAATCTCGTTTGAGGCATTATCTTCCACCATATCTGCTAAATGCTTGTAACCAGTACTTCTGAGCAGGATGGTCCTCCATAACAGACACACTTTACTACATCAATTAACAACCACATTAAATGAGGGGCATATTAGAAACGTGTCTATGAGGTCAGTGCAGGAAAATTTTCTCCTGGTGGCAGCCGTATGCACTAATAAATTTTTCTTTGGAATTCTCTTCCCCATGTTCAGCATAGCTTATACACAAAGTCTCATCAGTATCCGTGCAATGATGTGGTCTGCAGCCCGTGCAGAAGTGGGGAACTTTAATTAAAACCACCTGGTATTTATGAACATGGCCTATGTGTCTATATTCAAGGAATTTTATACCACATTCAATAACTGTGGAAAGTGACATAATACCACAAAGGAAAACCTCTTGTCCACAAAAAGAATTTTAATTAGACATAAATGTATTTCGAACTCCTTAGGTTCATTATTCAATGCCATATGAATAATTTGATGCATAGCGCAAGTCCTATATAAAGGAGAAAGGGGTTACCGGTCTCCAATCGGGTCCGAATACGAAACAGAGACGGCCAATGGGAAACGAGGGAACCTCTTTTTACAAAAGCGCGGACCTAGGAGAAATACCCTGGTCATAAACTAATTCCAATTAAGTTACAAACGTAAAAATACGGCAGAATCACAATTATACAGAAACTTATACAAAAATTATACACAAAAAACTCTAAAAAAGACAAAATTTCGAAAAACTAAGTTATACAAAATAAAAAAAAAATAAAAAAATAACAAACAAAGGAAGAACATCATCTTGAGAGCTTCAATGACTTCATCAAAATTGAAAGTCCCAGGGGCCCTGTGTCTCCATTCCATAGTGAGTCCGGGTTTTTTCTGGCGATTTCCGAGGTTTCGAAGGCATCCAGTGCTTTCCTGTTTCTTACGTGTCTTACCAGTCTGCAGTCTTTTATCCGAATATCGTGTCCGGTATCTAACATGTGTTTAGCCACAGCCGATCTCTCTGGGCGTCCAAACCTGTTCTTTACCATTTCAGTTCTATATCTGTTCATTCTTGCAATCTCCTGTATACGTTTGACTTCCGTCTTGAACCTGCCCTTAGACAAAGGTATGTTAAGTGCTCTGTCTATCAAGAATACAAAGGCGGACAGTTTTTGGCTCCAACAGTGGTTGGAGTCGTGGTGGATGTATATATCGGTGTGCATAGGCTTTCTGTATATATCGAAATCCAATTTATTCTTCGATCGTATAATCTTGAGATCCAGAAAGGGGATAGCTCTATTCTCCTCCAATTCCACCGTGAAAGAGGGTTTCGATGAACCTAAAGGGCTCGAAATACGTATGTGTCTAATTAAAATTCTTTTTGTGGACAAGAGGTTTTCCTTTGTGGTTATTATCACATGGTATTGTTTACTGTTTTATTTATATAAATTTAGCCATGTATAGAAAGTTTAAAGTGCCTCTTTGAAAACCATATTCTTATGCAGCTCTTCATTCATCTATTTGTGGATCCATTAATTGCATATTTGATAAATGTAATTCTTACTGTGTAAAGGAATTTCTGTAATGTTGGTATCATTTTTATTTGAGTGAGGATTATTTATTATCATCATCGTTATTATATTATCATCATTTCTATAGTACCATTACTTGCAAAAAAAAAGAAATTTATGATGCTGGACAACCAAGTTTTCAAAGTGAATCTGTATCTGAAGGAGAGAAACAGCCTACCAAATCTGTAATTATTTTAATTTTAACATTTGAGAATAATAATTAGTCGATTCGTTTTCTTTCTTCCTTGATTGATTTCTTTTTGTTCTGATGCCACAGGCCAAATTGCAAAAAGAAAATCTTAATGCTAAATGCATATCAAAAACTAAAGAAAATATAGATACATCAAATAAGCCGAAAAATAACAATATTGCCTCGTTATTTCAAAATAAGTTAACATCAAAATCGACTGAAAAAAATAAAGTATCTGAACCTGTAGCTGTAACTTCAGACAGCAATAAAGTAATTGCTGTCAAAGAAGAAGAAATACAAGTTAAAAAGGTGAGTGGATAAGAAGCATTGCCATATTTAGAACGGTTGGTTAGATTAATTAGAATATGGGTTTGATCACAATATTATATTTATTCAAATTAAAATTTTTTGATTACAGATAAAAACTGAAAGTAAAAAAGGCACAAATAAACAGAGGCCTTCGAATAAGGCTGACAATAGTAAAAAAACATCTGGAAAACGTAAACAAAATTCGGAGGAATTCACACGTAAGATTTTGCAAAACCAAGAGTTTTCAGTCAATTCGTTACATGTTTAAGTATTAACTTTAAAAATACCATATTTTGAATTTTTTCTTAGCCCAAGAAAAGAAATCTCGTAAACGAATCCAGGTATTTGCTGATGATAGTAGCGATAGTGATGATGAAAATGAGGAAATTATAGAAGATGCAGGTAACTTTAACATGCATTAACTTAATCAGTGTGTAGTCATAAAGTTTTAATTATCGCTTTGAAAAAATCAAACTGGGACCATAATGGTGTCAGTCTGCTTTTCTACATATTCATCCTTTAATGCGATATGTTTTTCCCAACGATGGATGACTTGATGGAGACCTTGGTTGTAGAAGTCTACAATTTGGCTGTTCAGGAAATGTTCCACCTCAAAAATCACCTCATCGTCATCCTGGAAATGTCTGCCACACAATGGTTTCTTCATTTGAGGAAAGAGGAAGAAGTCACTGGGTGCCATGTCAGGAGAATATGGGGGGGGGGGGGGCAGTGAGACAAAATTTGATAACCCAAAGAAACAGCATGTGTGAGTGTGTCTGTTGTCTGTGCAGAATGAGCCAGGGCATTATCGGGGAGCAAAAGGACCCCCTTGGACAGCAGCCCTCGACGCTTCGTCTTCATAGCCTCCCGTAGTCTCGTCAGGAGATTTTCGCAGTATGCTCCTGTGTTGGTTTGCCCCTTATGAGCATAATCTGTTAGCAACACGCTATGGCAGTCTTAAAAACCACTCAGCATCACTTTGCCCGATGATGGTTGGGTCCTCGCCTTTTTCTGCGGTGGTGAATCCACAAGCTTTGCTCCTTTGTCTCGGGGTCAAAATGATACATCCACCACTATCCATGGTGGTTAGGCATTATGAGTGAATACATAAATTGTAGCGTTATCAATCAAAAATACAGGGAGCTGGCAAAAGAATGATAAGTGTCAACTGAAATTATGCACAGTTACTTTTTCTAAGGTTCTGTATGGTGTTTTAAAATGAATATTTGCCAGTGGAATGGGTGAATAAGCACAGTCAAACCCTCCCATGACGAATTCTGTGAAAATGATGAAATTTGTTCATTCTTTTAACCATTATTTGCTATATCCCTGAAATGCAGTTAAACTAATCTATTGTATGTGAATATAAATTGTCTAAAAATCTTATGTGGATAATGCCGATGATTAACTTAAGAATAAAATAAAACTATTTTTCCACAACGAAACAGGAATTGAACAAACATAAAAAGAAAAAGACAGAAAATAAAATGAAAAAATACAACCTGAGTCTGTGAGCGCTTTTCGAAAGCTTTGCTTTCATCATTCAGCAGCCAAGGAGCACCTCAAGAGAACTTGAGAGAACTGACTTGGAATAGAACAAGCTGAGTATTTATAACGGACAGAAGCCAATCAAGACAAAAAGGTCCAAGTGAATTTATTGATTGGGTAAGTGCGTCGCCCATTGATCAACGGTGACTCGCTAATAGGGCCCCTATCTAAGTTGAGTAATAAATTTTTTATCTGTTTTTTGAATGGCTAAGCTTTCGAAGGCGTCCAGAAGGTGTTTCTTGTTTATTGACTCAATAAGTTTTACATTATTTAATAAGAATTCATGTCCGGTTTGGCTATGGGTGACTGATTCCCTCTACCATATCTTGGGTGTCTCATGTGTTCTTCGAATCTTGTTTCAGTATTACGGGAAGTTTGCCCTTTGTACATCATGGAACATTGGGAACATCTGGCTTCGTATATTCCTGATTTCTGTAGTGGTGGAATCGGGTCCTTTGGGTTGGGTAAAAAATGCCTTAGAGGGAGAGTCATATCCTTACCGTACAACAAATCATTAATCAAAGGTCTCCATTCTGTTTTTAAATCTTTTGATATTTCGTTATCTTTTAGCAATCCCAATCAGACCAGGCCAAACACTCTTTAAATACTGGACATGAATTCTTATTAAATAATGTAAAATTTATTGAGTCAATAAACAAGAAACACCTTCTGGACGCCTTCGAAAGCTTAGCCATTCAAAAAACAGATAAAACATTATTAGTCAACTTAGATAGGGGCCCTATTAGCGAGTCACCGTTGATCAAATGGGCGATGCACTTACCCAATCAATAAATTCACTTGGACCTTTTTGTCTTGATTGGCTTCTGTCCGTTATAAATACTCAGCTTGTTCTATTCCAAGTCAGTTCTCTCAAGTTCTCTCGAGGTGCTCCTTGGCTGCTGTATGATGAAAGCAAAGCTTTCAAAAAGCGCTCACAGACTCAGGTTGTATTTTTTCATTTTATTTTCTGTGTTATTCTTTTTATGTTTGTTCAATTCCTGTTTCGTTGTGGAAAAATAGTTTTATTTTATTCTTAAGTTAATCATGTATGTGAATATGGTTAACAAATTTTTAATGGTCTCTTGATTTAATTTATATAAAAAAAATATTGAGGAAGCGAAGCAGGGTAGCCCATAGCAACGAAGCAAATTAAGAAAATGATATACAAGGCTCACTTACAAAGTCATGGCAGCTATTTTTTTTTACGTGGGTTACTCAGGAAGTATTATAGACAAGGGAGAGTAAAAAACCAAAAAAAAAAAAATCATCATCCTGCAATAATGTTGAGCACAGTAGTCTGCATACACGTTAGCATATTTAGAACCTTCAAAGTAATCTCGAAGGCAATCAACCGTTCGCTGCCAACAATGAGGAAGGTGATGAATACCATGAGCTGCTCCATTGATCAATCTGGTAATGTCACGTCGCACTGATTGGACAATGGAGCGATGTCTTCTCGTGTAGGGAAGCGTCCCCCATGCAATTTTGGTATCAAATCGAAATCACATGTTGACAGATCGGGCGAGTAGGGAAGATGGTCTCGTACTTCCCATCTCAACATTAAGACTATTGTGCTCAAGATTATACGGTAGATAACTTTTATTTTTACTCTTCTCCCTTGTCTACAATACTTCCATGTAAAAAACATTACTTGTAAAGTACGTTGTTTATTTTCATTTGTATTTATGAAATGTTTGTGTCACAGCACATTTGCCTGCAAAAAAAGAATTGCCATGACTTTGTAAGCAACCCTCGTATGTTATTAAACATAATGGAATATAATATGTTTGATTGCTTCTAAAAGCTTTAGTGATGTCCTTTTACAAAATTTCTTCTATATTTTAAAGTAACACTTGATTTTTTGGTTTGATAAATTTAAATATGGAAGCAAAATTCAATCATTTACTTTATTTAAATGTATTGAAAGTTTTATTAAGCATATGCACGGGGGGTGTCCCAAAAATGAGTGGAAATTTGAAATGTACGGTTTTCTGCATACTACTTAGTAAACCAGGGAATTTATTCGCACCAAGTTTCAAAATTAATTATAAAGTTCGTCAACAGATGGCATTGCTGATGGGAGGAAATTATAAAACAATGTTTTATTTGCAGCAACAATGTGGCCCAGTCTGAGACAAAATTTGCAGATACCCATGCAAACATTTCAATTGAAATGCTGAGCGAGGTATAGAATGCCGATCTGACAGGATGGAATGCATAGCGAATCTGTATCTGTTGACGAACTTTATAACTAATTTTGAAACTTGGTGCGAATAAGTTCCTTACTTTCCTAAGCAGAACACAGCAAACCATACATTTCTAACGCCTTTCGTTAATTGATTTTTCAAATCTCACTCATTTTTGGGACACCTGGTATATGTGTATGACGTATATATGCGTGAAAATTGATTTAACTATTTTAATTCTACAGCAGTAAAAGAGGAAGAAGAAGAAGAAGACCCCATTCCCTCACCAGTAAAAATTCACGTGTTTGACGAGAAAAGCGAAAATATTTCTTCATCTCCAAGTACAGGGACTGCTCTTCAGCAAAAAATAGTTTCAAAAACCTTTGTAGATGAAAATGGCTATTTAGGTATATTTAGTCAATATAAAGCATGAATTATTTAATGATTATTTTTTTTAACTTTATAGTTAGTTTGCAACTCTTCCAATGTGACTTACTCTTTACAAATTTCTTTAACTAAGTTCTTCTTGTTTAAATGCAGGAGAATAACAAGAAGTTTACATTTTATAGGATTGATTGCAGTATGTTTTCATATACTTACCTGCAGGGTGTGGCAGCATCCATAGCATGTTCAAAAAATTTCAGAACATTTTGAATAGCTCACCTATGGTTAGTTAACAGTAGAGCCTCCGTATAGCGAAATCTAAGAGACCAGCAAAATCATTTCGCTATATAGATAATACGTTGCATGGAGGTTGTGTTTAAATTTGCATATTTTTGACGTATAAATTGTTAAAAAGTGCATTTGTATATATTTAATTTAGTATTTATTTATAAAAATTTAGTATTTTATATTAATCTGAATGTTTCTTAACATTGAGAACAAAACTTTTTTTGAAACTTGACATCGCTGGAAGTCATGCAGCTCACCATTTGGATCACGATTATTTTTTCTGAAGTAATTAAAATTTGAAAGCAGATTGGACAGAAAATCATATTGTAATAAATATTTTACAGAAAAATATCGATAAAAGGTATCCACAATTTTTTTCGTCGGCCTCGGTAAAATTAGCATTTTGCAAAAGTATTTATGGGCTTAAACTTTCAATAAAATAAATTTATAAATTTGTACAAATATTAAAGTTTTTAATATAAAGAATTCTTCTGAGTTTCTCAGAACAGAAATTCCTTGCCGATTCTCACATTTAAACTCTGGCCCTTTAAACTCATCAGCAGGCCGCCATTATTGCTGTGCAGGGCACTGTGCGTAGTTTGGTGCGATAAGGTTGTTCTCGAGAATTTTATGTATTGTTGCCAATAAAATAAGCCTAATGCCATAGCCACAGTTGACTGGGCAGAGCTTGTGAAGTAAAAACTTGTTTTTAACTTCGCTTGCTGGCTGTTGGCTCATGCTAAGCATGGGAACCAAATTTCGTAATTAAGAGCTAAACTATACCTTAAAATGTATTGGCTGGACCAAAAAATCCTTACGTTATAGGGATAATTACGCTTAAAGATTCTCTATACGGAGGTTGAAAAAGCACTAAATCAATAGGATTTTTGCCGGGACCACAGAAAAATTATGTTACAGAGATAGTTACGCTATATCGTCATTGGCTATATGGAGGCTCTGCTGTACTTCTGGGCAAGTGCATTATCTTAGCATGTACTTTATTGGATTGTCATTAAGTAGCTTATGCATATTGTAAGTGATCTCCCAAGCATTCTGCGATTGTTTAATTTTCATGAACAGTGTTGTCTAGTGAAGTTCACTGGAGAAAGCATTCATAGAAATTCATCAGATGCTTCCACAAGCCTACAGTAATGAACCCATGAGCTGTATCGGTGGTGTGAATGGTTCAATCAGCTAAAAGAAAAGAATACAAAAGCAGCAAAAGAATCGGTTGAAGATGAAGAACATTGTGGACTTCCTTCAACACAATTGACGATTCTCACATTTCAGCAATCGGAGATTTCCTTCGTGCCAATTCCTGCTTAACAGTGAGGGAACTTACCGGCGAATGCTATATTTCAGTAGGATCATCCATACAATCCTGACTGAACCCTTGAGATGCTGCCAAATTCGTCTCTCACCTGATGTCACAAGATCAGAAAGAGCATGTCAGCGTAAGGAGAAGAAGTTGATACTGGTGTCCGATCCAAAAATAAAAATTTGGAGAAAACCTGTTATCGTTTTGTTTATTTTTGAGAGCAACTGAAATTCAACTCATTCTATCGACGATATCTTCTTGGATTTTCATAATATACTTGGGCTTTTTATAAGAGTAGCTCTATACATTTGGCTAATAAATTATGCAAAAGACAACTTGGTAACGCATGCGCATTTAAACATTATTTAGTAAAAATGCTCATATTTCATCAAATATTTAATATTTTTCTATTCTGATTGCAGGGTGTTGTCTGTACTGTAGTTTGTCAAGTTTCCTGTAAATGGCATTGCATTGGGTTGAAAATCCTGCGTGTTATAAACAAAAAACTTACGAAAACATTTCGACCTTTTTAAAGAAACCTTTATATCTCCATGAATATACGTGCTATTCTCATACAAATGAACACAGAAAAGCAAAACAAGCCTCTTAAGCACATGCTACAGCTACAATGCATTTCAAGCATTATTTTTTACAGGGTGATTCCAAACATTATTTTTTTGGTTCACTTCTTTGCCTTCGGGTGAAAACCTTCCCTGAAATGTACGAGGTGTAACATCCTTTTTACACCCCTGAAATTTCCGGATAATTCGTCAAGTATTTTTCTAGATATTCGACAAAACGTCTAAAATCGAAAGTGTCCAATTACTTTCTTCCAATCTGTGTATATTAGTCATGGGGAGAAGGATGGGGGTCACATCTGGGCTCTTTGCCAGATGCCATAGTGTTGCCCATCTGAAATAAAAATGCAGTCCTTGATAACTTTCTCATTTCGGGAGCAGGTATTACCGTGAAGAAGAATGATTACTGTGGTGAGCATCCACCTAGATGTAATTAAGAAATTGGAGAGTTTCTGCCTAAGGCACTATTTAGTGTTTCATAAAAAAAAGGTCAACATGATCTTTTATATGCTTTGCGTGCATTGGCTATTTTGTCTTTTGCTCCTTGAGCATTTGTCTCATTGCTCTAACCTTTTGAGTTACTGCGAACATGGTAACAGATGTCTCCTTATATCCTTATTGACTAATGCCACCAGATGAACCAGGTTACTATCTTGCTATGAGGGCTATTTAGTGATTTTAGTCTATAAGGTCATGTAAGAAGAAACAGACATGTTCACAATAGCTCAGTTGATTAGAGTAGCGAATCGGATCACTGGTTCAAATCTAGATTGTGGATATTTCCTTTTTATGATTTATTTCACACTAATTACAACATGAGGCTTATAAAATCATCATCTAATAGAAAAAGAATAATAATTTATACGACTTGGATAAATTTAAGTTTGCCATTGTTTTCTGTCTGTTTTTGGCATCTTTATATCTTTTTGAAATGTATCAGATTTGAAAGGTTTATAGGATTAATTTTATGTTTTTTTTTTGTTTTTTTTTACACATCCAGTAACCAAGAAAATTGCTGAAATGGTAGAAGAACCGGAAACATTACCCCATGAGGAAAAACAGGCTAAAGAAACATCTCCTCAGAATAAAAATACAACAGAAGTACCGAATAGAAGAACTAATAAGCTGTCTTTATCTCTTAAATCTAAAAAAAATGCCCAGCAGAAACAATCTTCACTTATGTCTTTCTTCAAAAAAACTTGATCAGGATTTGTTTGTTTAAAAGGAAAAAAATTGTACACAAAGACTACTTAATTAATTTGTACTTAGGAATAAATATTTTGTTACTTATTTAAATAGTTTTTTCCTTTTAATCATGTTACTCTATTAGAAATATTCAAAATAAGAAAAAGAAAACGAACTGTACTTTTTACGTAGGATGCAGCGAAATATTCAAAATCTGACTTACGCTGTAGAACACGCTGATTTTATAAAGTTTGTGTGGCAACTTCTTTGTGTAACGTTTTCGTAGGTGGAGAATGGCTAATGAAGGAGGGAACTTAGTGACTTTTAGAGATGTGTGAGAATCGACTGCCATATTGCAGGCATGTCTGTTCAGAAAAATTGTCACAGTGAATTGACATAGTAGACCTCTTTAATTGTCCTTTTTGATATCCAAAATTTCTGTATTCGCTCAACCTTAGTAGTGAGAAGAAGTGGCAGTGTTGAGCCAGAGCATTGTAAAGTATTGCATAGGCCCCGAGCATGACAACTTAGATTTGAAAAATAAAGGAGGAAGCAATGCTGGAGATGAAGAAAATAATGGAGGAAGCGATACTGGAAATCATGAAAGTAAAGAAGGAAGCGATGGTCATCCGTGATTTACAACAGGAAAAGCGACACGAGCCACGTCCTTAAGTTGTTGCCACACTGTTCAAGAACGAGGGGCCAACTGCCGTAAATAGAGTCCCTGTAAGTAAAATGACTCTAGCCGTAAACTCTATGAACGCCACCTGGCAGATGAAAAGTGGCCACATTCAACTATTGATCATATCACGAAAAAATGGGGCACTACAGGCATCGGAACATGCACACTCCATGTTGGATGATCCCCAGAATTCACTGAACACAACTGACGTGTTGAAGAACGAATTTCATAAAAACTGCAAGAAACCATTCCAGGATATCAACAAAAAGTTAAAACAGGCCCAAGAATCAGTGTGCAAAGGAACTGCATACAATTGACATTCATGAATATCAAGGTTGCCAGACTCCAGCGAAGATGAAACCGATATCATATTGTCGAAGAGTGTAAGAACATTTTGTGGAATGGCAAATCACGCTACACTCTGTGTTAGTCGGATGGGCCATTTTTCCAGGAGAGTGCTTTTTACCTGAGTGCATCTTTCCACTGTAAAGTTGTTGGTGGTGGAGTCATGCTTTTCATTGCATTGGTTGGGATGCCTGCATATGGTTGAAAGTACTTTGAACTCTAAAGCCTACAAGGACATTTTGGACATTTGGGTGCTTCCTATGCTATTGGGAATAATTTGGTAATGAGGATTTGATTTTCAGTACGATAATGCACCATGTCATGTTTTGGCTTTCGTCAAGCAGTGGCACACAGGCATTAACGTTGACGGCTTGCACGGAGCACTGATCTTACCCAATCAAATATTTTTGGGACGAGTTGGAGCATTGAGTCTTTGTCAGTGAACCACATCTGAAATCCACTGTTGACATGGGGCTATGTTCTTGCAGCAATTTGTTTATCGGTACTGTGTAGAAAGTATAGTTTCCTTATTCCTTGTAAAATCTTGCTCTGATGATGGTGTAAACCGAAACTCGTCAGCAACATAATAAACAGTTACTGCATAACCGGATCAGTCAATATTTCGCATTATGCAAAGCAATAACGGACCCAACTCTGTCAATTAAATCTAGAGACTTCGTAGATCAGTGGATAGTCCTGAACTCGGATGAATGTTATTCAATTCATGTCTGATAATTGCAGCTGGTCGAGGACGTAGCATTAATGTATGAAAACATACCAGTTGCAGAAGTGCAAAAGTAAAGATATGCAATCACCAGCCATCACATTCTGATAGCAATAGCAATTAGGGATCTCTCTGGAAGCACTATTGAATCTAATGTGTTATGATCTCTGTATATCTCCTTGAACAGCGCTGACCTGTCAGGAAAAATCCATAGCTTCATGCAGTCACCAATTCTCTAGACAATGAAGTTGGATATGACTTGCTGCTTTTGTATTTGGAGAAATGCTTGGTTTAGACGTTTAGCTTTTATTTTTATTAAATTAATACAATTTGGGGCCACCTTTTTCTTTAATACTAAATTCTGGAGACCTTATTACAGATTTTACAAGGGATTTCATAAATCCCACATAGTAGCGTTGGTGGGGTCTTATCTTTCAGATCTCCTAGCAGAAACTTCAATGAATTGGGATTTCTGTAGGCCAGACTTTACCATACTCCATAAAAATACGTTGTAAACTTTTAATTAGTTTACGGGTTGTAGGAAATTGTCAGATAATCTTTATCCTCTTTAGTCCTTTGGAGACAAGTGGATTCCGCAATTAGTTGTCTCCGTAAGCCCGTATCGTTATGGAACGATTGCAGGGGCACGATAATGAATTCAAATTACTCCTCTGGCGACCACAGTGCCCGGATTTGAATCCAATCGAACTTCTTTGGGATGAGCTGGAACGGGTTATTCGAGGCATGGATCCACCACCATTCAATAAGCATCAACTAGGAGCAGTTGTTGCATGCATATGGACAAACATCAAGGAACTTAGCTTCCAGCGGCTAATTGAATCCATGCCATGGCCAGTTCGTGCTGTTATAGCTGGTAGGGGTAAGGCAACACAGTATTGGGGGGATGTTCCTAATAAACTGGCCACTTCCAACAGTTCCCTAGTCCTAATATAATAATCATCTTTTTTTAGAATGACGACATCATTGCCGTTATCGGATTTAACATAGAAAAAATCTTTAGTTTTTAGGTAATTAACACTGTGGGAAAATTGATGACCAGAGGAATATAAGAAAAAAATATAAGATACACTATATTCCCGCGCTACAGTCTTGCAGTCATTGTTGATGTTTCACGGAACAATCGCAAAATTCTTCATTAAACAAAGCAAACGTCACAATTTTTTAACGTGGCAAAAATCCCATTCAGCTCCAGATAAATTGAATTTTAATAATAAACTACAATGGAAAGGAAGAAAGAAAAAATAAAATCCTTTCTTAGGGAGCTTCTAGAAGCCAAGAGAAATATACTTGCCAATATCAAGTTTGTAGGCTTCATAGTTCTGGAGATTTCGTGATGAATGAAATGAATGAGTGTACATTTTTCGCTCTCTCTTTTATATAATAGAGGGTGCGTAAGGTATTTGAGGACACACCTTCGTTTGGCTACTGCTGCACTATAGTAAGTTGTATGTCCTTTCCGTTTCCGGAAAGCAAAATGGCGGACCATCAAGTAACACAAATCATGAAGAGACATGCAGTAATCGTGGCAATAAAGGCAGAGCACAGCGATTTAGAGATATCACGATTTCTAAAGGTCGCAAGATCATTAGTCCATAAAGTGCGGAAGGATTTGGAGACCGAAGATGGCAATGTTGCACCAGTAGCAAAGCATGCCTCACGCTCTGAAATCATCAGAACACCTGAATTTAGCCAGCAAGTGCAGCAGGCCATCGATGCCAATTCCAGAACATCCATGAGATCACTTGCCAAAGATCTCCATGTGTCGGAAGGAACAATAAAAAATGTTGTTCATGAAAGCATCAGATATCACTCGTATGTTATGCGAAGAGGTCAGTTTATGTCAGACAAAACACGGGTAAACCACCTACTCAGATCGAAAAGGCTCTTAAACAAGCTGAAAAATCCGTATGAAGCTGATTTGCTGTGGATTTTCTCCGATGAAAAAAAACTTTGACCAGGCTCAGAAGGTGAACAGAAGAAATGACAGATGGTTATGTGCAGACCCTTCGGAAGTGCCACGAGTCATGCACACGAAATTTCCAGTAACTGTCATGGTTTTAGGGGTTGTCAGCAGTGAAGGACATGTGATACCTCCACACTTCTTTCTCCAAGGCCTTAAAGTTAACCCTGCGGTCTACGTTGAGACCCTTGAAACAACTGTTAAGCCTTGGATAGACACGATAAGCAACGGAAGGCCTTATGTGTTTCAGCAAGACTCTGCCCCAGCACACAAGTCTCGCATGACACAGGTGAGGATCACGTAACCCCTAACCTTTGGCCTCCTAACTCCCCTGACCTGAATCCGTTGGGCTACTACGCACGGAGCGAGAGAGAGAGAGAGAGGTCAATGAACACCCCCATAACACCAAAGATGAATTGAAAGCGCCATTGTTCGAGTATTGACCAATATGAACCATGACCATTTGATTCGCGCATGTCAACAGTTTCGATCTCGCATTGAAGCAGTTATAGAAGCTGAAGGCGGATTCATTGAATAGCCATATAACAAGAAGGTTTCTTGTGTATGCTCATGATATGTTTCGATAATATAGTTATCTCGACTTATATCTCTGTTTTCTTTCTTGACGTAAATCTGTCCTCAAATACCTTACACACCCTGTAGTATAGATATAGATGGGGGATGAGGATATGGGAGAGGAGAGAGAAAGAATGTATATTAAGGAGGAAAAAAAAAACTTGTGCTTGTAAATAGACAGACAAACCGTTGATATTTTTCATATGATAAAAAAAATCTTTTTTTATTGAAAGCTTGATACAAAAATTTAATCATTAAATTTTACTTTCATATCAACTTGGCATTCAACAATAGTTTTTCTCAGTATAATATACTTTGGTAAAGTTAACATTTTCTTCACACTTCTTTTATTTACATAAATTTACAGCCTTTACTATTTCAACTTCACACTCGAACTGAGGAAACAATTCTCACTAACAAATGTTGCTAATTCGCCTTATTCTTTGTCCTCAATAGTAATACTCTCGTCATAAAATGAAAATGATCATTACAAACGATCAGCGTAATACATGGAAGTAATTAATCTTTCCTTCTCAATGAAACGTGAACACTGTGGGTTGGGAAATTTATTTGAGTATTATTAAAGATGGAATTTGTGTTAAGCATTCGAACTTCAGTCAGTCATTTTTAATCAGTTCATGTATTCAGATAGTCATGTTTCATTCTTGACTGGATATAATGCTCCAGATATTATTTAGAATTGCATATTCTGTTTCACTGGTTTTTGGCGCAGCCATATCCCTTGAAGCTTGTGATAAAGGAGGAACTCGTTGCTGAAACTGAGGCAGTCGAGGTACATGTTCAGGGACCGGAGGAGGCTTGTTGCCTTTGTATGGTCCATACTGCCTCGTGTACATAATACTCAACGTAGGTTTAGTTTTGGAATCGCTTTTAGGTCCCGTTGGTTGAGCCGAGGAGAAGTGAGCATTTTTAACAGGCGAACCATCGTAGCTGATTGGGTAGCCTTCGGCTTTGACTTCTCTGAAGATCGGAGGACGACGAGGTGTAGTCTTTGTAAATGGAAGATTGGCTGGAAGAGGAGGAATATTTCTGCCGCCTTGTGCTCGGAATACCACTGGATTTTCCTCAGAAGCTTCTGCTTCCAAAGGGTCTTGCAGAAATTCAGACGTTGTAACTTGATTGTATGTGTTTCCCATAGTAGTTAATTTACCACTGACTACTTCGGGATTGTTTTGATAATGGATTTTTTTCTCATTGTGCCATTTAATAGAACGGTTTAAACCTTTTTTAATATCCGTTGTGTCATTATTGGTTCTCTTTTCTGCTGCTCCTTTAGGACTTGTAATGTATTTAGCGGCAACACGAACATGAGCAACATCAGTTTCATCAAAAGTAAGTGGGTATGAAGAGTCGAAGGAGCTTACTGAATGAAAGATGTGCGAGTCATCCAGTTTGTTTTTAACCTGTAACGGAGCTTCGAAATGCATTCCTTTTGGTGGGGGAACACGAATTTCGTGCATGAAAGTTGCTTCTGGAATGGGGTCCTTATCACATGAATCGACGACATGAATTTTCCATCCCAAAAATCGGTGAGTAAAACACTAAGGAAAAGAGAAACATATTTGGTGAGTAAGCATTAATAAAACAGAGAAAAAGCTTATTATTTGTTCAAAAACTGCATTGATAAGCAAAACTATTATTTCTTTAATGAAGCAACCCCATGTAAACCAAACGGGAGTTTTGTTCTGTATATATCGAAAAGAAGAAATGCAATGCTATTTCGGTTGCAATTGAAAACAAATCATTTAACAATAAAGTTTTATCATTATATTTTCAAAGCATTCAAAAAAAACTGATTTCAAAGCATACAGTGCATTAATTATCAAAAGCCTAAAGAAAGTGGTTATTTGGAATGTTTCTCTAACCTAACTTTAAAATATTTAAAATTTTAATTTATAATAGTTTAATAAATATAATGATTAAATTCAAAGACAGACACCTGATAATAGACAATATCCGGTGTATCAGCATCTGGCGTCCAGGCAAGCATCCCCGGTTTGCCTTCTCCGCAGCGTAGTTCCAATTGACGCTGGAATTCACCAAAGGACTCATATTCGTCTGCAGGACGTGTCTCCTTTGAAACCCATTGACACAAACGTCCATCTATAATTATCCAATAGAAGCTGGTATCAAATTTTAACATCAAAATACCTCTTCATGCATATAAATCATATATCTACAAATCAATAGGGAAAACCTAAAAAAATTTGCCTATTTCACGAACAATTTCAAATTAATTACTGAATACGGTTTACTTTTATAAGTTATATCCATCGTTTGTAAATTAATTTTAATTTTTTTTTCCGAAATAATGCGAATTATGGTATGATATTAACCAGTTGGAAACTTTCTCAGAACTGGCTTAAACTTACGGCCTGTGGGTTGTAATCCATCTTTAGTTTCTTCTACACCCGCAAATATTCGAACATTCTGAAATAAAATTTTAAACATCGAAATAAATTACACTTACAAGCAAATATTGATGTAGAAATCTATACTGAAATGTTTTTTTGATCTTACCAAATAAAATTTAATTTTTATTAATAAATGTTTTCATGTAAAGCAATCATGTTAAGATTTTTTCCTACACAATTCTTCTACAATATTCTCATCTACCGTTTAAATTCCATCTAACATAAGACTAAGGGGGCAGGTGTAGCTCGGTTGTCTCGCCTTTCTTAACGTATTGGTGGAGTTAAGCAACCTTGAGCGCGGTTAATTACAGGTTGGGTGACCGCCTGGAAACGTCCATCGCCCCCCGTGCTTCGGAGGGCACGTTAAGCCGTCGGTCCCGGCTGCTACTGTTTCCTGTGGCAGTCGTTAATTGGGGATAGTACAATAGACTCATAGAGTCGCAGTGCTCTGGTTTCTAGTATAACCACTTCGGTTTCTTGTATAACCACTTCGGTTTCTCGTATAACCACTTCGGTTTTCTCGTAT
>JAHWFO010004243.1:218818-266229 GCA_023313115.1 Rhysida immarginata
GTATAACCACTTCGGTTTCTCGTATAACCACTTCGGTTTTCTCGTATAACCACTTCGGTTTCATGTTAAACCACCCCTTACAGTTCATTAAGCATTAACATAAGACTGAAACTGGACAAATATCTACCTTCAATGATCGTTCGAGTCAAGTACGACATCTGTATCATTTTCAAATTATCATGAAAACTCAGTTAAGTTTATTGAAATTTTGGGGGAAGAATTTTTTAATATATCATTTCTCTTATATTGTAAATTATGTTTGATTAAATGTTTTTTGTTTATTATTTTTTATTATTCTCTTGTTGGGTTCAAAATAATTCCTTGGAGATTTTTGTATCTCATATATACAGATTTTCTCAACGTTATTTTTTACAAGTTTTAAATGATAATGGCCAACTATTACACGTTGCTTCTCTTTTAATTTTTAAAGTACTGTACGTCATGCCTAAATAACAGCACTTGGAATGGTATATCCCAAAACAGAAGCTTCGATAATCGACTTCTACAACCCCTGGAAAAAAGTTTGGAATAGTCCTCAGCTGCACAGTTAAACTTTTCTATTTATCGGGAAAAAACACCTAATTGATGGGCAAAAAAAATTTACAAATTTATTCTCGTATATATCACTCCTATTCGAAGTGATGTAGGTAAAAGAAACTACATACATTCATTTTCGAATTTTTAAAAAAAAAATCCAACTGGGAGACCACCCTGGGAAAAAATGTGGAATATTAAATTTTGTTGGAAAAAAAGGTTGGAATAATCATAGTTTTTGATAGAAGAAAACGTTCGCTACTGTTTACCTTTTTTACAAAATCAAATATCCTAGCCTTTACTATTTACATATCGTCGAATTTCTTGAAGCTATTTTTTTAAAAACGCAATCATGGGTCGAACGAAGGAACTCGGCGAGGATATGAAAGAACACATATTTCATTTATTGGACGATGAAAAAAGTCAAACTGAAGTTGCCAAATTAATTGGCTGTTCTCAGGAAACAGTTTTCAAAGTTATCACCAAGTTCAGAATGAGCCAAAGTGTCCAAAATAGAAAGAGAATTGTCAGGCCTAGGAAGACATCGGCAAGAAGTGATTCCCTATTGGTGGCAATATGTAAAATGAACAGAAAATCTTCATCAAGACTTCTGAACGACTTGTGGAAAGCTTCCGGAGTGAAAGTAACCGACAGAATACTAAGAAATCGCCTTCGACAGAATGGCTATTGATTTCGGAAAGCGCAGACGAAGTCAGCAATTACTCCATTGCAGAGGAAGAGGAGAGTATCTTGGGCCTGTCAGCATTCGAGCTGGTCCATTGATCAATAGAAAAAGGTGACATTCAGTGATAAAGCAGAATCTGAATCGAAGGAGCTGATAGTGCGGGACATTTCGTTTGGAGACGCTCTTCTGAAAGACGGAGTCCTGAATGCTTAAGGAAAAAGTCCAATTTTTTTCCCATTTTCTAATATTATGATTTGGAGCTGTCTGTCGGCTAAGGTGCTGGAAAGTTATGCATAGTGAACACAACTGTCACAGTTGCTGTTTATGAAGAGATTATTGAAAATTTCTTGGTTCCAACATTGGAAGAGCAGTTTCCAGAAGATGAGGACTTCATATTTCAAGATGATAATGCCTCATGCCATCGTGCGAGAAAAATAAAGAACCTGCTTGCTGAAAAAGATATTGTAACAATGAACTGGCCAGCGAATAGTCCGAATCTTAATCCAATCGAGAATGCCTGGTGGGAACTGGAAAAGAATGTAAACAAGCGTAATCCAACGTGCAAAGCAAAGACGATCACCGCCATCAAGGAATGCTGGCAAGAAATTACTCAACAAAGGCTTGATTAACTCCCTACCAAGAAGATTAAAAGCAGTAATTAAATCTAAGGGTCATCCAACAAAATATTAGGTAAACATTGCTATTTTTCTGTTATTATTCCGAACTTTTTTCCCAACAAAAGTTAATATTCCAAATTTATTTCCAGGGTGGTCTCCCAGTTGGAATTTTTTTTAAATTCAAAAATGAATTTTTTTTTTTTTTACTTCGAATAGGAGTGATATATACGAAAAATAAATTTGTATATTTTGCCCATCAGATAGGTGTTTTTTTTGATAAATAGAAAAGTTTAGCTGTGCAACTGAGGACTATTCCAAATTTTTTTCCAGGGGTTGTAATTTGTTTAAGTAGCCCCTTGAAAATTCAAATAAAATATTCCTACACAGACGAAGTTGTTTCACATTTTAAACTCGTATTGGTAGGAGAAAAATTAATTTTACGAGGTCACTCTCACTGTCAGCAGCGTAAAACTCGTATGTGTTTTGTTTGTCTGCAGTAAAAAAATTCGCTTAGCTTTTAGCATAATCATAGAAAGGGATGATTTTATATGATTATGCTTTTAGCGACGCTGTGGATGCAGGTCTTTTCAAGCTTGACGTTCCAAAAGTAGAAATTAATAACTACCAAAGATCGAGATATATGTAAGTTTCATTGTCAACCATTGTGTTAAAATTATTTATGCGAAGCTGTATTTTGTTTGATTTCATTAGCTATATAGGCTAGTCTACCATAAAATGTCATTAAATGTAATGTGTTGAAATATATTCTAAATATCATTTTCTTAACCCCCTCCCCCTCCCGCCCTCTCCCACTCCTAAATATGATGACATCTACCTTAAATTCCAGAACTCACCGTCTTCTCTGCTGCAGTTTTTGTACCGTATCCTCCAATAGGATCATCCGTTATGTAGAACGGGTGGTTGCGAGAAGGTGCGCTGGGATCCCCTCCACCTTCAATAACGAATCGGTACGTTCGACCCCTCACCACCGTAATTTCAGGAATGAGTAAGCCGTTAATATACCACGCAATCCCCCAACCGACATTGCCTAAAATAAAAGGAGAGGAAAAAATGCCTTCATTTTGATTACATTAGAGCCTTTGTTTTATTATTGTACCTATACCAAGTTAAACAATAAACCTGCGATCAAAAGATGCACAAAAAATTATCATTCTAGTCTATCAATATTTTTATATACCGGCTTATATAACAAAAGCTAATGATGGAAATAATCCCCTACAATCAGTGGCGGATTTAAGGGGGTGGCTACAGAGGCTATAGCCCTCTCCATTGGTTCTAAATTTATATCAGTAAGATAAATTGTAAAGATTTTTAATACTGCAATAATTTTGCAAATTTACATTTACAAGAACTTCAGTATAGGAAAGACCTCAGGACCATCACTACCCTGGGGAAGGGGGTGGTTATTTGAAATAACTTATATTACCCCCCCCTCCCCTTAGCGCCCTCCTTGACCAAGTTCTAGATCCGCCACTGCCTTATAATTCGTTCTTCATATGAAGGATATTTACAAATAATAGCAGTGATCTCACTACGGTGGATTTGGTAGCAAAGTGTTCAAGAAGTCGCGAACTTGGCAGAACATTTCTTCCTGGATGATGTACTTATTCTTCTAGTCGACCTCAAAAGGAACATTACTTTATTAAAAAATTAAATCTTACATTAAAGAAATTGAAGATGACAAAATATTAGAATAATTTCCAGAACTGTCCAATTAGGTGAGCAGAAATATTGTAAATAATATACACATCTTTTTAATGTTAAATATAAAAGGCATTACAACTTTTGGTAGCTCAGGCTGAGCAACATGGATAGGAAATCGAGCAATGTGATCGTTATAGAAAGGCTCAGGCATGCAGTGCTCACAGTCAATAATGGCCAAGGTGTTAAAGCAACGACCTACACAAACTAAAAGGAGTTGATTTCGGTAATCAAACATATTTGGTCGAATATCGGACGTGAAGAATGTGCTAACTTGGTCAGCAGCACGCCAAATAGGCTAATTGTTGTAATTAAAGCCAAAGGCGACACTATTAAGTATTAATTTGATGAATCGTTTTCGATTAAAGTGATTTGTGTATTTCTTTTTGTCATTATTCTAATTTTTGTCTCTATATTAGGATTATTCTATTATTTTGTCATCTTCAATTTCTTTAATGTAAAATTTAATTTTTTAAAAAATTAATTATCCTTTTGAGGTCGACTAAAGGAATAAGTAAATCATCCAGAGAAAAAAAAATCTAAACGTGTAGTTACTAAAAGTTCGTTGATTACTCTCCATTTAAATTTCACTTCAGAATGTAAAATATCGTTGTTGTTGGTTGTTTTTTTTTTGGCAAGTAGTTGTAGAACGGCTCCAAGAAATTCAGGAAATGACTGCAAACATCCTGTCTCATAAAAGTTAGAGACCATTTTATAAAGCTATTATGATTTTAAGAAGCAGAATTAACATTCATTTCTATTCATACGGAAAAAAAAACTAACACACAACATAGCATAAAACAGAATAATAAAAACTTTGGCAATTCGCAACCCAGTGGGTCGTGACCAAATTTCAGAAATATTTTACTTGGGTCAAGGAAATGTTTGCTTGACCTACCAAAAACTAAAAAAAAAATACCATTAACCATGCTTAAAAATGGGAATGTGGCGATGTATAGTCAACATTAAAAGTAGCTAAATAAGACTGTATTGTTTATAAATAAACTAGAAATCCACCCGTCACATGACTGGTTCAACCGTACAGGTTGAAGAGTAAAGAAATGAAAGTGGAGCATCAATGGTTTTCAAAAGTTAATATTCTGCAACAATATACTGTTCATCTGCATAAAACATTTTTCAGTTTATTTATTTAATTAATAACAATGACTGAGTATTGTCTTAAACCACAACAATCCCTGGCTTCGGACGGATTGTTGTAACTTTCTTTGTTGGCCACCGACGGACGGATAAGAGAATTACAGTATTAGATCATATTGAGGTTTTATTATATAGGAATTTTTATTATTCACCTATGCGATGTTGTATCATTCGATGTCAACTGATAAGGTTTTTAATATGTACTGAAATAATATAATTTGTGGTATTAGATTAAGGCAGAGGTTCTCAACCAGAAGGGGGAATTCTCCTTCCTGGGGAAAATTTTAGGGGGTTTGGGGGGAATTTGGACCACTATTCAGCTAAAGGTGACGTTTTGTAGATTATGAGCAAAACAAGTTGAGAACCACTTACTTACAAGGAGACCACCAATCAACCTAGAGTCCGATTTTGATGAAACATGGTATGTAGGTAGAGGACCATCTACAAAGGCCTCTGTAAAAATTCTACAGTGAGTAAATTTGAATTATAATCATATAATGTGTAACTGTTTAATATTCATATTGTTTTTATTATTTACCAATAATTTTTCTATCATCTCATTTAATCCAGTTTAAATTCATCAACAATCATCATGTCAAATGTACGTGCATTGCGTATCATCAGACAACTATCTCTTATGTATAATCATAACCCGAATGATGATTATGGTCAGCTGAATTGTGAAGAGCAGCAACTTGTGATTTTTATACAATCATTGTTCACAGACCTAAAATATGGAACATCGGAACTTGAAGAAGAAGAAGCATTTGATGTCGAAGACGACCAGGAAACATGTCTTGAAGCAGAAGAAGAAGAAGAAAATGATCCATTGTATGATCCAGACGAAGATTACATACCTCATGAAAGAAAAGGAATTGCTGCAACTTATTCTGATAAAAAAATTCATCAAATTTATAGTTATTATTGTGGTCTGAAGAAGAAAGATGTTGGCAAAGAAATATCGAAAACAAAAAAATATTTTCGTTTAGAAACAGAAGCTAAAGTGTATGCAGTGATTGATTATGTTAAACTTGGTGGAAGTGAACATGACAAGTATAAGAAGATTCATGAATACGCAAAGGAGCAATTTCTGGTTAGTCGTTCGAAATTGTTAAAAAACCACTGATGCAAAAATGGATCCAAGATGCTGTCATTCTTTACACGCCTTCTAGACAATGTGCCAGTGCATTGTTTCTTGTTAGAATGAAGAAGAAGCTAATATCACTTTGCGTAAAATCACCAGATTTGTGACAAAAATCACAAATTATTGACAATCCACAGATAATTCAAAATGCAGAACAGTTTGTCACAAATGTAAATTCCAAAAAAAAAGAAGAAAATATACCAGATAATATGGTTTTTAACACTGATCAAAGTGGATTCAATTATGAACTGGTATCATCTGCAACTTATGAAATTACTGGCACAAAAACTGTCCAAGGACAGGTTGTATCCAAACATGCATTGACTCATTCCTATTCTATTCAGGTTCATCTATCAAAATCTGGTTATTTAGGACGTAAGTTTTACATTTGTTTCCATGAAACAACCGGAAATAAGTTTGGACCAGAAGTTGCAAAAGATGTGAATAGAGTAGTTGAAAACTATGGTAATGTGGTGGCCGAATGTTCAAAGTCTGGAAAGTTAACCAAAAATCACGTAGTATCATGATTCCAAAAATGTTTTGATCCAGATTTGAATCTAATTCTGTGTTGATCGTGGACAGTTGGGGAGGACATTCGGATGCACAAAAACTAGCCACTGATGATAACAATTTGGATGTTTTGGTAATGCTTAACTCAACAACATCATTAATACAACCGCTTGACGTATTCTTCTTTAGGCAATACTAAATTTTGGTTAGAAGAATAAATGAAATTGTGCAAATTTTGTATTTAAATTCATCACACACAACAAAACCACATGAACGTCTATTCATAATCAAAATGCATTCACTGGTGTACAATCAGATTCAAGTTACAGGTTATCGTCCAATGCTTTTATACGCTTGGAGAGCTTGCGGTTATGATGATAACTACGATGACGTGCCTGCAGCATTCAAATCGGTTAATCAAATTAACTTTTACAAATTATCATCCGAAAAATGCAATCTTTGTTTTGGAATCGCATTCATCCGCTGTGCTTTTTGTAATGAAGTGTTTTTGGAATTGCCTCACTCTAGAATTTTCATCAAAATCGGACTCTAGGTTGATTGGAAACTGCAAGTTTACAAATTGTCTAGCTGGTAGAGGCAAAGAATTAAATTCCTGTGGTCCAAACACGAATTTTTTACTTTCGTTTTTCATCTTTCTTAATCTTAATATGTTTACAAAGATACATTAATAAAGAAGACTGTTTTGCAATTGGAAAGAGTTAGAAGTATACTTCGTAGTTAAACTTATTTTTGCTTTTCTAAATAAACTTTTGTGAGAATGACAAATAAGAAACGCTTTAGGATTTTACCTCTACCGTAACAGCCTAAATGTTTCTTATTTTCATTTAAAGTTAACATTAAGAAATGGCCAGCAGAAACAATTCCTCACCTGTTATTGCAGCGTAACCATTCTTTCCGCCAGTGGGTCCCATTTGGGCATAAAATACTCCGTCAGCTGGTTCGTCACATTCAATGGGAGGAATGAACCAACGGCTGGTGGAGTTTTCGGCGAAAGAGTCGGGCGCCAGCGGCGGGAGAGGAACGTCGATTGTAGGCGGAGGAACCGGCAAAGGCGTCGCTGGTAATGGAATGGAATCTTTGGCAGGGATGGAGTGAGGACGATGTCTCATCAAGGTGTTTTCGTTTCCCTTTAATGGACAATTCCATGAAGGGTGGCGATTGAAAAAAATGAATTTATTGCCTGAAATTGAAAACGGTTCACACTGATTTGTTAGGGAATAAATTTTTATTAACAACAAACCTACGGTATATAATTGTTGAGAAAGTAAGCGCAAGAAAATTTGTGTTACGATTCAAATATAAAATAGTCTTTCGGAATTGTACTTACCGGACGTTCTAAGATAATGATAAGAAGCCTCATTAAGAGAATTCAATGGCCCAAGTGCCCAAATGACAGCTTGTGGTTGCGATTTTATAAACGAATTGTCTAATGGATCACCTAAAAATTAATATTGCGCTTTATTAATTTTGTTGGGAGTTTCGATAAAATTCAAAAGTGTATCTAGAATTCGAAATCGTTATACAGGGTGAGGCATTTATCTTGAGACAACTGAATATCTCGGAAACTAAGCAGTGTACGAAAAAATGTCCAAAATCAAAAGTGAAAAATTCGCGGAGAAATTCATTAGTTAAAAAATTACCCCCCCCCCCACTTGTGAGGGGGGTTGGAGGGAGGGGGTAGCTTTGAAATCTTAAATAGGGCCCCTATTTTTAATGATATTCAGATTGTACACAATATTCGGGAAATGTTTTATTCTTGGTGTTTTTTCAATTGATCCAACCGTTTAGGAGATAGAGGCCCTCAAAGTGTGGAAATTTTAAAGTTTGAACCCAATTTTATCGATGAAGACAAAGAGATGGAGAGTGGATCTTGGAGACATTCCTATTTTACTATTTAATGGTCTTTAAGAATCCGAAGTCAGAATTTCAAAAATCCAATATTTTTCAATACACACGCATAAACTCTTAAAGAGCATCAAAAAATAGAATAGGAATGTCTGCAGACCCACTCTCTACCTCTTTGTCTTCATCGATAAAATTGGGTTCAAAACTTTAAAAGTTCCACACTTTGAGGGCCTCTATCTCCTAAACGGTTGGATTAATTGAAAAATCACCAAGAATAAAACATTTCTCGAATATTGTGTACAATCTGAATATACCATTAAAAATAGGGGTTCCTATTTAAGATTTCAAAGTTACTCCTCCCCTCAGCCCCCCCTCACAAGGGGGGGGGGTAATTTTTTAACTAATGAATTCCCCCCCGCGAAATAATTCACTTTTGATTTTGGACATTTTTTCGTACACTGCTTAGTTTCCGAGATATTCAGTTGTCTCAGGATAAATGCCTCACCCTGTATAACATTAAAAATACTAGTGTTGACGCAAAAACAGGAAAAAAAGAAAAGATTTCTGATTAATTATTTACTCAAAACACAGTACAAATAAATTATTTTTCCTATCCTCTCTAGTTTAGCTATAATTATATAAAAGACACGTAATTATTTCTAAAATCTTTTCTTGATGCATTGCAAATAGGTTAATTATACTTATTAATTATAACTATTATTATCAGAAGAATTGTCAAAAATACAAAGAAACTTTTACATTTACTTCATATGCATTTGTCATGGTGTCTCTAATTAATATCAATTTCATTTTGCTTAATTTTTATGGAGCGACTATTAAATATATTGAAATTCTTCTAAATACCGCTTTGAAAGCATTACAAGAATTTTGTCACCTCATTGATCGAAGTGACAATGAATTAAATAAACACCAGAAATTATTTCGTAATATGGAATGTATCCTTTTAATATGATCGTAATATGAATTCTTAATTGATTGAATTCATTATTTTTCTTTCATATGCTCTTTAGCTTTCCGCTTGAAGAAATGATTCGTTTTTGTATCAGGAACTTTCAAGAAGATACACACACCGGCCAATGAATTAGAAACCTTCGTTCAATATGGTATTGACCATCCTTTGGCTGTAATTACAGAACATACGCGGTTTGGAGTGGATTCTACAAGGTGTTGCAATGCAGGTAAGGTAATCGCAGACCATGTATTCGTCAGAGAGAGCTTCAGGTCCTGCAGAGCAGACGGAAGCGGATGCCTTCGACGAATGTCTCTTTCTAACATGTCCCAAACATTCTCGATCGGATTCAAATTCGGACTTTGCGCTGGCCACGGCAGATGTTGCAACTCGGTGTCATGTTCAGAAAACCATTCCTGAACAATTCTTGCTCGATGGACAGTAGCATTATCGTCCATGAAGAACCCGTCACCATTTGGGTACAAATGCACCATTGCAGGATGGACTTGATCTGCAACAATGTTCAGGTAGTCTTTGGCTTTCACCCGACTGTCAAGGAATATCAGGGGACCCTTGCCATACCAACAAAACATGGCCCATACCATGACACCTCCTCCTGCAGCTTGAACTGTGATCACAACACATGAGGGGTACATCGCTTCGTGGGGCTGACGCCAAATTCTTTGCCGGCCATCGGTGCAAAACAATGTGTAACGTGACTCGTCCGACCACATCACCTTTTTCCAGTCGTCTACTGTCCAGTTACACCGTTCTTTACACCACTGCAGGCGAACTTTCCGGTTTGTTGCTGACACCAGAGGCTTCCTCACTGGCATGCGACTTCCCATCCCTATTCGCTTCAACTCTCGGCTCGTTGTTCTGGAGGAGATGGGTTGCGATGATCCTTCATTGAAGTCTGCCGTCAGTTGCTCCACCTCCGACCTTCGGTTTTGCCGCACAATCCGTCCCAGACGACGTCGGTCCCTGTCTGTGTTGATTTTTTTTTGATCCACAATTCTGCCGTTTCGACAACTTGTGGATTCCGTTTCCACCCATTGAACACCTTAGAGACCTGACCTTTTGAGATACCGGTCAGTTGTACTGTCCTGGAAATCGTAGCTCCAGCTAGACGGGCTCCCACAATAACTCCTTTTTGGAACTCAGACAGGTCTGCTGTTTTCCCCATTTTGCTCAACTTGAGCAGCTGCAGCTTGTTCCTACCCTTACCTGCAGCTTGGAATGAGCATGTGCCTCACATGATTGCATTCATTTGCATATCACAATCGTTTCTGACCTGTGACCCCGCTTTACATATCAGTACAGTAATTCATCACGGGTTTCTAATTCATTGGCCAGTATGTGTATATGCGTTAAATATTTGAACACTCTTTCGTATTCTTTACAGAAACGGTATTCTTTGACCCTTTGCTTTAAATTTCCGTTTCCTCATTTCCTGGTCTCCTAATACCTCGGTGGGTAGTTAATGTGATGAAATGGTGCTCCCTTTAATAAGAATGACCTTTCTATATGGGAAAGAGGCTTCTCAACATGTTTTGCTAAAGAGCAAACAATTCCACAATGTTTTTGTAACACATAAATAAAATTATAAAATATATTTCTAGATTATTATAAAATGGTAAATTAACTCACCTGTTTCTAGAAGCCTTTGATATGTTACGATGTGAAGACCGTCTTTTTCACTAGCGCTCAAAAACTGGACATTGTCAGAATTTGGAACAATTCTATTATCTGGACACACCCCTCTTCCTCCGGCACACTACAAAAAAGAACGGCAGATTTAAGCAGAGCCCTAGTATTCATTAACATTTTAGGCTGTAATGAATGCATTTTGGAATGTTGCATATTAAAATGCTTTTACTTGCGCTTTAGTGTCCATGTAATAATCGACTGCGTGTCCTTTCTTCTCTTTGTCTATCCAAGCAACCGTGACGTCGCCATTGATCATTGCTGACCTGTGAGGTTCTCCACTCAAACCAAATGACATATAGTCACCTTCATCTATAATTAAACATTAACTAAATTTTTAATATAGTCGCTATGCAATGACAATATATCTGAGCATTATTATATTAATGTGAATGATTTATTCTTACCTATTCTACTTGCTAATTGGAATATTATGTGATTATTCCTTAGAACCCAGCGAACTTCTACTCTTGGATTCTCATTCAAAAGTTCGCAGTTAAGTTTATTCTGCCAATAAAAATAAAAACATCATAGAATTTCGGCCAACAAATTAATACACTGAACGACCAATATATTAGAGACACCTCTTACGGAAAATGGGTCGGTCTCCCAGTTACACCCAAACAATGGAACAGGCCAAGCGGTGTATAAAAGGGATGCATTGGATCACAAGTTGCAGTCAGCAGCAGAAGTGGACTGAATATGGGTAAATCCAAGGATTTGACCGACTTTGAACGAGGCATGATCGTTGGAGCTCGACGGGCGCAGTTAAGCATTTCGCAAACTGCGAACCTCCTCAGGTTTTCCCGTGCAACAGTGTCAAGGGTATTCCGTGAATGGCAGTTATGCCAAAAAATGACCTCCAACAAACACAACTCCGGACGAAACAGGGCCGTAGATGAACGACTGGAACACATTATCCACAGCAACAGGACGGGAGCAGCCCAAGAAATTGCAGCGCAGTTCAGTGAGGGAGCATCCCAACCAATTTCGGAGCACACTGTGGGCGCACCTTGCACCGAGCTGGGTTTAACAACAGGCGGCCTGTCAGCAGACAACCGTACAGGCGGATGGAGGAGGAGTGCTGGTCTGGGTTGTCTTCTCTTGGGACACATTGGATCCTCTGATATCCGTAGACACATCCCTGAATGCGACACATTACCTGAACATTGTTGCCGATCAGGTGCACCCGTTCATGATGACTGTGTTCCCTGGTGGTGACGGACAGTTTCAGCAGGACAATGCTCCCTGTCACCGTGCTCGAATGGTTTGGACTGGTTCGAGGAACATGACGCGGACTTCCACCTGCTTCAGTGGCCAGCTCGGTCGCCCAATCTCACCTCGATCGAGCATTAATGGGATGAAGTGGAGAGAACCATCCGAAATTGCCTTCCCACACTACCGTCCAATCTGCACCAATTATGGGACGCTGTGATGTCAGCCTGAGCTGCTATTCCTCCGCAACGGTTTTAACACCTTGTTGAATCCATGCCAGCACGTATTCAGGCAGTTCTCGCCGCTAAAGGAGGCGCAACACTGGGTGTCTCTAATAAATTGGTCGTACAGTGTATATATACAATTGACTGTCGATAGAATTAATCTATAATTGTCTAAATAATTTAAGTTTTATTTATTATTCCTGGGAGAATTTTAAAAAAATAACTAATTTTTAAGATAATTGCTCTCTCAAAGCTCTTCTCTTTATATGTCAAAATTTACAGCTGAATAACACGATCAATGTAACGTTACTGAAAATATGTCGCTTTCATGTGCTTTCTGAGATAAAAATCATTCATTTTTCATTTGGACATCGAGTTTTCTAATGCAGATCTGCATTTTTTCTTTAAATTAGTTTGCTCCTCAGAAGGTCAATGTAAACAACCGTTTAAAACTGTCCTTTGTATTTTTCCAAAAGGAAAAAAAAAGAACTTCGTAGAATTCCATGACCTAATTAATATTTTTCAAGGGGACCTCACCACAACTTATTTTAAAAATGTGAATGTTGCCTTCCTCTTACTCTTTTACCGAACTCAGTATAATAGTAAAGACCACTTTAAGTTACTCAGTGTAATCAATTTAAAAATGTTTTCAGAAATACACGTTACTTTAGAGGTGAAACAACTTCAATGAACCTTTCTTCGGCCTTTTCTAATACAAGAGAAGAATGCAAATCTTAAATTTCATTTTATTTAAATTCCATTTATTTTCTACAAAAGATTCTGAACTATCTACTTTTTTAGATGTGTATTCATATATGAACATTTTGTAACAAATTGTTTTAATTGCATAATCTCAAAAGCTAAGTTGCATACATTGCTTTAATCGGTGAGATAAGATCCAAAACTAAAGTTTAAAATATATACGACAATATACACATTCTGATCATTTACATACAAAAAACGTCTTGGCTAAGATATATACTCAAATCGATACCTTCATAGAGAGAGAACATTTTATATTTTGATATGTTTTATTATTTGTTCCTCAAAACAAATAAAGAAATATTAAAAAATTGTATGTGTAAAGAATCTTATTGGGAAGATGCAAAGTAAACGACTGATACAAAGCTCAATCCAAATACAGATTTTAACAAGTGAATAAATCCTAAAATATTAAAATGAAAGAACTCCATATGAAAAAGAACTTCTTCCCCCAGAAAAACTGTTTATATTTGTTGGGATTTATATGTCTACCGATGAAAAATATACAGTATAGACAGAAATTTTTTATCACGTCTGGTTGTTTGTAAAATGGCAAAAATGTGTTTATCATCTTATGGGATAGCACAGTCAGAGACCTCCATTACGTTAAAAAAGTGTGGCCGATTAGAAATGAATTTATTCCTGGAAAAATCAAGTACAATCAGTCCCCTAATAGACCATAATTTTACCTCCCCTTCACATTAAGCTAGGCTTGATGAAAGATTTTGAAAAAGCAATTGATCACCAAGGAGCTGCATTTAAGTATTTGCAAAATGTTTTTCCCAAGGTTATCCGTAGCCACACTTAAAGAAGGCATATTACTTGGCCTACAAATTAGAAAAATGTTAAAGGATAACACATTTGAAAGCTATTTATCTGAGGTTGAAAAGGCTGGATGGACGTCTTTTAGAATGGTGGCAAAAGAATTCTTGGGAAATAAAATAAGCGAAAACTATAGAAAAATCGTTTCCAAAATTCTGGTTAATTACCACCAAATGTGTTAATATATCTTTAAAAATCTACTTTCTGGATTCTCATCTTGTTTTTTTTCCTGGGAATCTATACTCTGTCCAACGAAAGTTTGACAGGGCGTGTCTAATTAAATTTCCAATTTCAATTGTTAGACTTTGTTAATCTTACTTTGCAAGAATGTCTAACAATTAAAATCGGAAATTTAATTGGACACGCCCTGTCAAATTTCAGTTTGTTTTTTTTGTGTGTGTGAAAAACTGTTTATTTGTTATAAAATTGGAATAAATACATATTTTAAAAATATGACGTGATCGAACTTTTTTGGCAATAAATTTGGATTTAGCAATCCCAAAAAAATCCCCAAAATAATTCTTTTCGTCACTGGGGGAACAAACCTATAAACTAGTGTTATCAATGTGATTTATCACCTTAACCAATTAATTCTCAAAGACTAAATGTAAGTATTTGTCTCGCTTATGGATGATCAGACAGAAATGTAAGTTTTTACTTCTTTAATCATCACTTGCTTTCTCAAAAACTGTAAGCCAAATCGGAAGATTTTCTGGCCCATTGTATGTCTCTCTTATTCTTTATTCATGTATGTGTGTTCGTGTATAACTATGTAATGACTTTCGGTTTCTCTGCAAAAGTCAGAAATCTTATGAAGTGCCAAATTGGAGCAAGAAGAATAATTGAAAATAAAGGAAACGTCGATTCAAATTTACTGACTCTGAGTTCTTCTAAGTTTTGAGTTTTGGAATATAAAATAGGCGTTTGAAAGCGTGACTAAAAAAATATTTCGTTATTATATACATGATTTTACTTAATTTTGTATAGTTAAAGGTAATTAAGGGTAACTAATTCACAACTGAAATTATAACGATAAAACAACAAACTATACATAGGCGATTCTAGTATTCTAAATTCAAGAATTTTTTGTGTTTGTGGGAAAATGTTTAGAATTGAATTTGATAAAAGATGCAGTCTTTATTTTATAATAAAATATTATATTGGCAGCATTGATAAATATTTTAATGTGCAGTCTGTGTCAAGTGTATCTAAATAATAATTATAAATAGAAATTAAATACTGTTTGTTTAATTAGAAAAGATTTGTTTATGATTCCCTTCTTCATGTTATCAAAAATTATAAAATGTTTTATTCCATTTAAGATATATTGTTTGAAATATATAAATTTTACATTTTAATTTCATTATTATTGCATTATAATAATTCAAAGACATAAATAATGAAAATATCATGTGCATAATTAATTAGCTTTCAATTTATGTTTAGGCTATTTCTGCCATCTACTGATGAAAATTTGAACACTGTCTAGGTTAATAATTTAGATTCTTGGCACCAGATGGAAATGTTAAATTTAAATATGCAAATATCCCTAATTTATTCCCTGTTTCTTATCGCTTTTCCCCTTGTTTATAATGAGTAAAAATTAATGTAGATAAACTAAGAATAAATAAAAGAGAGAGACACACACACGAGCAATAGTGATGTTATATAAATTGTTTTTTAATTCTAATGATAAATAGATTTGTTTGCGTACAGAGATGTCAAGCAAAGTATATGTAAAAAAAAAAAAATCATTTAAATGCCGTCAACCATAACATGGATCTTCCGATAAACGATAAGATTTTGTTACAGAAAAAAGAATTTTAGGAAAAAAAAGGAAGTGTAGAAGAAAAATCGAATGTCAAAAAAAGAGATTGGACGATTCATTCAGACCCAACATTCCCGTCGCTCTTATTTCGGCTTCTGAATGAAAAAGAAAGAAAAACAAAATTTAGGATATAATTTTATTTATTGCAGAATGTTTGCTGTAAAGAATCAGAACTAATGGTAAAAGATTTAATTCTTAAAAAAATAAAAGACACATCAGTTTTGTTTACTGAGCGCAGTACTCCCCATTTGTGTTATTTCGTTTATCCGTTTTTGAATGAGAACGCTTTATGCCAAATAAAAGTTCTTCTTTCAACATAAAATGTTATAAAAAATTCCAAACTGCATGCATTTTCCCCATACATTCTCTTTGTATCTCCATTGGAATAGAAAAATTGATGCATAGTGGATGCAATTTTTTATTATGTGCTTTATCTGCTATTTAGATACAAAATAATCATTTTGTAAAGAAACTACTGAACTTTTGAAGAGGGAAATATAGGTGGGAAAAACTTTCTTATATCAAAAGAATTCCTAAAACCTTGTGACGAGCGTTTTTATTTATGCAAGGCAGGAACACAAAACTCACCCAAGAAAACAACTTCCTGACATCCTTGAGCTTTGGAAATATCTCTTTTTAATGTTTCATCAGAAAAGACTGTATGATAAATACCGGTTTTTTAAAAAAGTTAAAAAAAAAGACTAAAATACTAATCTAGATGCTATAAAGTAGATTTGTTATTAATTGATAATATAACGATAAGCTGTCGGAAATTTTTTCGAGTCTAGATCGCGGAATTTTTCCTTCCTTTTTCAACACCAAATGCATTAAATTTACTTAATGAACCAAATGGGTAAGATTAATTTTTAAAATCTCATACTTCATTTTTAATAGTTAGGCTATGAAAAATTTTTAATTTACACAGTAACTTTAGGGGGAAATTATATTTCGGAGTTCCGAAAACAGAGTCATTATTATCTTCAGGGCTAGCGCCCACTTGCAGAACCGAAAACAAAGCTGAATAGGCACCCCAAACCAATGGAAAAGTGCGGAATTTTGGCGCCGTCAAGAATGGCGCCCGCTTGCAATTGCAGGCCTTGAAGGCCCACTTCCATGAGCCCTGATTATCTTTATTCAGTCATTTTATTTCTGCGATAAATCAAAAAATTAAGTCACACCTTTCACCAATCCGTGATAGAATTGTGATTTTTGATGTGGCGAGTGTGCGGAATGGAGTTCATATCCGCTGCTTGCTCTAAATTAGTTTCTTTGTTTCCAAAAGAACAGGTGCCTCGTGGAAGGTTGGACAACAGCGTGTCATCTGGATAGATTTCTCCAAGTTGGAACTGTTTACACGAAATTGAGGGACAAAGAAAACGGAACAACAATTAATCCAGATATTAAGCAAAGTTTTTTTTATCGAAAAATGGAAGGAAAAATTCTGCGACCTGGGTTCGAACCAGGAACCTCGGCTGTCATGGCCGAATGTCATCGCAGAATTTTTCCTTCCATTTTTCGATAGAAAAATCTTTACCTGATGCTTGGAGGCTTATCTCCAGATTATAATATTAATTATTATTAATTAAGCAAAGTTGTTTCATTCATGACAACGCCAAAACACAAAATTTGCTTCAAAATTTTGGGTGGAAGATAATGGTAGCATCTGTGGTACAATCCCGATCTTGGCCGTGTGCTTTTCATCTTTTCGGCAAGCTAGGCGCTTAACTATTTGCCAATAATGGCCAGATTTCTATGGTACAGAAATCGAAGTTTTAGTCCGGTGTTCAGACAAATGTTCACAGAAACTGAGTTACTATGTAGAAAAATTGTATAGGCGTTCTATGGGTGACTTTATTCGCCAGGTATGTGTGTTCTCTCGCAAGGTATTTTCTGCATATCTCAACAAAAGTTTCTTAACATACAATAATTTCTTGATATGGTATTATTTGAATCATCTTTAAAGGATCCTTGAAAAGATTTTACAACGAAATTTACTCCGACGAAGTATACGTATAACGGGTTGCCATTGTGCAGCTAAAATACTTTAAGGTTTAACTGAAGTGGTCACTTAGTTTCGATATGACTGCTGTTAGTGATATGGCAAACATTTGAAATCTGTTTTTTGGTGGATTGGTTGAGCAGGGCTGATAACTTACCATCTCAGTCTTCAGTTCTCATCCAGCTGTATTATTTTGCGGTAACTGAAGACCGAGATGCCTAAGTTATCAGTCTTGTTCGACCAATCCACTAAATATACAGGGTGGATACAAAAATTTTCGTAACCGAAGCAGATATGTCAATTTTGATGAATCCAATGAATAAGAAATTGTGAGTGACCTATCCCATGGTGCACTTTTCATCATCCCAAATATGCAAATTTGGACACATTCAAATCCTATCTTAAAAACCGTAACAGATACACGAAAAATTCCAAATGAAGGCTTGTTCAGCAACAAAACAAAAAATTTTTTTTCCAAAAATCCGATGAACGGATCACCAACAATCACATGTTGAATTTATTAGTTACCTTCACAAAGACATTTGAATATTCAACATGCAAATCAAAAAATTACCAAATAATGCCATTAACATTCTCTTTCATGTGTTATGGTGTCAATGGTCGTCACATTGAGCACATTTATGATTAACTTTGGAGTAGAATTACTTATGCACTATCGCTGTTTGTAAATTATAAATAATTGTGATTGTAGGTGATCCGTTCATCAGATTTTGGAAATTTTCTTTTGTTTTGTTCGGAATTCCATGCTGAACAAGTCTTCAATTGGAATTTTTCGTGTATCTGTAACGGTTTTTAAAATAGGATTTGAATGTGTCCTAATTTGCATATTTGCGATGATGAAAAGTGCACCATGGGATAAGTCACCCACAACTTCCTATTCATTGGATTCATCAAAATTGGCATATCTGCTTCGGTTACGAAAATAAAAGGGGGGGGCTCATTTTTGTATCCACCCTGTATTTCAGATGCTTGCCATATCCCTAACGACAGTCAAATCGAACCAAAACGGCCATTTAAAGAATTAGCGTTTCTTCCACCCATTGATCTCAATGACCTGAAAAACCAAATCAATGTCGCACTTGCACAAGTGATGCCAGATATACTACAACGTTTTGGAGAAATTTACTTCAGTTAGGATTTCTGCAGCCTCATTCGATCAAAATGGCTTAATAGTATATTCTGTCTGTTGCTTCTTATAGTTTGGTGAATACTGTATTTTACTATTTCATAATAATTACAAAAAAATTTACTCCAATTGTTTTGCTTTATTCTTAAAAATATTGCGGGTATTAGGTTTTAATTGGTTTTGAGCTTAATTAGATTAATAAATTCTTTGAATAAAAACAAAATTGAAAATCTCTTCTCATTTCCAGAATTATATTTCTCAGAAAAACTTTGGAACTTCTGTTAGTTTTTCCTTTACTTATATCTGAACTTTTAGATAAATAGATTCATGTCTAATAAGACAAACTGCAGAATAAATAGGTTTTCTATGGCAGTACATAGTTTCGTAAAAGCAATATAGCTCATAAGCACTAAAGAGTAGATTTCTATAGAGTTAATGATTTCTAAAGGACTTACATGTTACCCATCTTGAAATGTGAAAATTCATAAAAATTGAAAATTTCGAAGCAGATCTACTGCAGTTTCTATTTTTATGCTGATCACTGCCATTGGAATTTTTTCCAATTTTCCATAAGAAATTCGTTATTGAAATCTAAGAGTCTGTGGTTTGTCAGATAAAAATTTTGCATTTTTTTGAATCTCTGACGTCGGAAGAGGAATGTTCAAAGACCGACCATCCATTTATTTGTCATCAACTCAGTTTTATCGATGAAGACAAAGAAAGCGATTTGAAAGATTGCCTTTCTACTTTCTGATGATCTTTAAAAACCCAAGTCAGAATTTCAAAAATCCAAAATTTTTACTGGACAAACTCTCAGATATACAGACTTGTAGAGTTTAGTGACGAATATTTTGAATTCTTCGGTTTGGTAATGCAAGTTCGCGCATTCTCAACTGATTTAATTTGAAACGAAACATTTTAAGGAAGAATTATTTCAGGACCACTCAGCAGTAGTCCATAAAACGTATGTACTCCAGTAAATTTACGTTTAGCGCAGCAACTTTTTAAAGTTTATGGAACAGCTTACACTGGTTATCTGTAATTGCTGATATAATCGATTGAATGCTTATGAAAGGCTATGAATGCGTATTGTTAAAAGGCATTTTTCGTGATGTTTCAATGCGTATTGTTAAAAATCAGAATTCATTTATTCCGCTAATAAAACTGACTTAATTCATAAATTAATTAAGAGATTTTTATCCATTCTTAAGTTCAAAATGAAACTTAATGATTAGTAATTGACTTCATATGTCTCACCTTGACTGATTGTCCTAGCATTTGAGGGGAAGGTGGAACGTTCAACTCCGAGGGCATTTTCAAGTGGCCAAAGTCAGACGCGGCAATGATGCACCAAACGCCAAAGTAGTCGATGTCAAAAACTGTGACATTGCTTGGAAGTGAAATCACCAGTGACTTCTTGTCGTAACGGCCTAAAGGTTTATCGCTGGAATATTCAAATACAACGACTTATGATACTTTTACCTTACTAAAAAATTCCTAAAATTCAAATTTTTTCCATTCTTACCTTCCGTTTTCATCTCCCACAAGCGTTCCTTCAGGTGATGGCGTCCCTTTTCCTACCCAAAAGTGGGCATCTAAAAATAGATTAAAATAAATAAGTATCTAATTACATATATTGATTTACAAAAGAATAAAATGTTTAATCTAATTTAAATAAACACTCTAATTTATTACCTGGTGCTAATCCATCTAAAGTGAAATTTGGCACCATAAATGTTTGTGCATCAACAACCACAACATCTCCTGAGCTCATGTCATGTTCAACACCTGGCAATGGTCCTAAATTGAGGGGCGCAGGCGGTACGAAATCATCGGGTATAAGTATATGGCCAAAGTTTGCCTGAAAAGTATAAATAAACGTCTTTATTTAGAAAGAACAGTGTGAAAAGAGAGTATGAATGCAGTAACGTTCGTCTAAGTAGGTGGACCAAATTGTAATGAAATCCAAAGATTTCTTTTTACTCTACTGGCTCTTAAAATGAAATTCAATTAAATGCTATAAATGGTTTTGCATGGATCAAGAATACTAAAAAAACAAATTAATAACAATAAATAAACAGCGCTATCTATAACTTGAAGAACTTTAATGAAGAGATCAACATTCGTGATTTGAAGCTTAAAATAAATATTAAATTCAAAATAAATGAGAAAAAAAATTGTTTTTCATTAAAAAAACTCATTTTCAAAATTGCTTCCCCGTGACAGAAAGTTTTTCTTTTTTTTTTTTTTAATGATTCCAGTTTCCAAAGTGATTTCCGTCATTTACATCACGCGCGATGGGTTATTGACCAGAATGGCTGGAATGTTAATCTCACGCCCGTTGTTTATTCGTGCCTGGTAAACTTTCAGAGCTCTTAACTCCTATGGTATATGTAGACTATTTTGGTTTACCTGAAAGTTATTTCTTTAAGATATTCTAAAACGGAATGATGGGAAAGGATTTGAAAATAACTAATGTGTCTCTTTTATAAGCGGATAAAGTAATTGGATACGCTCGAAAATGTTGTGAACAATCAATCAATGAGTACTATTGATTGTGTGTTTCAGTTTATGTATACGTACTACATTCTATGTAAAAATCAGAATCATTTATAAAAGTCTTCTCTTCTAAACGAAAAAAATTTCATGAAGTGGAAGTTATTTTGAAAATACATGTACTTCCTAAAAAGCGTAAAAGCTCTAGGTTTCCGCCTCAGATTGGTATTCATTAATTATTACTATTTTTAATATTTAAAAAGAGAAACGTGGATATTTTTTGACCCAGTTTGTTAAAAATCCTTTTGAAAACATTTTAATTTGGGAGGGGAAGTCTCTTTTTCTGATGTTATATTCATTTTAAATTTTGGGTCATATTGAGCTACTCTGTGTTCTTCTGCGATAATAAAACAAATTTTTGCAATCGGCAGACTAAAACGATTTAAAAAAACTTTGAAGATATTTATATCCAATAAAAAGGCTTATAAGAAATTTACCCGAAATTTTCTGCACCAAACAGAAATCCATTTGATATCTTTGAGCGTTTTCCCATCTGGAAGTTGAAGAGTCACATGGCGGTTGTTATATGGTTGCAAAACTTCATTTCTAAAAATGTTTAATTAAATATCAATAAATTACAATATATTATAAAATATACAGCGCATTAATGAATGAAATTAATTTAGGTATAAGGTGCAAAGTAAGTATTTATTACAAAACAACGGGAAAGGTATCAATGAATAGAAAAATTCTCAGTTTATATCACAAAAGAAAGTCTTTGGCCCTTTTTTTCACGGAACCAACCGTAACTCAGATAATTTACCCAAAAATTACCGAAATGTGCGGATTCCACTGCCATGCACACTTTTTTGCCAATTTTCGCTGTTTTCCACCCAAAAATCACATTTCAGTGATTTGTGGTTTCATGGAAGTCCGTGTGGGCATATTGTAACCGCCTGGTGGCTCCTGTCCGCATAGCTGAATTGGTTAGACCGGTGCCAGCGATAGGCATGGTCCCTGATTCGAGTCCAGGTCACGGAATTTTTCCTTCCCCTTTTCAATTTGTAAATGGATGTATGATTTGTCCCAAAAATCGTAAAGGATAAGAGTCATGTGGAATTGCCCCACGATTGTGAATATATAAATTAAGACATTAGTCATTTGAAAGAGCGCAAATGACCTAGACATTGACGAACCAATCAACCAAAATTACCGTCTCAAGCAGGTTTCAGGATTCAGGCAGAAATTAACGATAGGTAATTGGGAGGAAGGTAGTTTCCAAACCAAAGAAAACGATGATTCCTTATCATAGAAACTTTACTAAGCGCATTCTTGAAATACGAAGGTACCAGTAGCGTAGCCAGAAATTCTTCTGGGGTTGTTGGGGGAGAGGGTACTTAAGAAGCAAGATATAAGAGTAGGCAACGTTTTTCAACCTTTCTTTCGGCTTGCATCCCTAGGAAAGTTTTAGATAAAAAAAAATCGCACTATCTATAATATTTGATCACCAACATAAAAAGAAAACGATATCGCAAACAGAAGATAATAATTCTGTGCAATCCTTCGTTGCGATTTTCGATCTCTGTGGGGAGGAAAGGCTGCAGCCTCTTTAGCCTTACTCCCCATCTTGTTACGTTCTTGGAAAGTACTAATGATAAGGGTGGTTTAAAAGAATGAGCAATAAGGGTAAACAGCAGCAAAGAGGATTCTATTCGAGATGGATCATTTGATGAAATTTTCATTGATAAATAACTTCCAACTTATATATTTTTGCTGATTTCATTCTCTTAGAATTGTAATGTGTAACCTTTCAAAGGTAGAATATCAAATTCTGAAAACGGCGCTAGGTGGCAGCTCATTTCCAAAAATTCTTATCAGGTGTCTATGACTTAACATTCGCTTGTTATATTATTGTATTGGCAACACGCTCGTATGAATCGACAGCAAATGTCAAATCGATCCGACAAATAGTTTGGCTTTGACAACCATTCGGGTGAAGCAACTTTTATGGATAAAAACGAAATTTGACCAAAAATACAGAGGGGAAAACTACAATGTAAAATAGAATCCAAGATAGACACTTTTTTGGGGTATTCTTCATCTAAGTTTTTGTTTCGGAATTCAAGTGTGGATGCAGGTACACTAATGATGAACCTCGTTCATGATGTCCAAGAACGGTTACCAGACCAAAAATGTAGATAAATACATGTCATGATTTTGACGAATAAAATGCATGAATTTGAGGCAAAAAGATTGGATGTTTCCAACAAACGCATGAATTTGAGGTAATGAACGCTGATTGTTTTCAATAAACAAATAAACACTGATTGTTAAAATCCAAGTTGGAAACAGTGAAGATTACATTGTTGCTGCATTTAACCTTCCTTGAGCATTAGTTATTGCGATCATAGATTTATGAGTAGTCCGTGTGTTTCAATTCCCCCTGAACAGTCCTGCTGCTAACGATGGTCCCTGATGTTTGTCCAAATTCCATAGGGCAGCACCACCTCTACTCAAAGCCTGAGCGCGAAAATTTCAGACATTGTTACATCATCATGCGGAGTCATAATTTAGGGCTTATTATTGGTAGAAATACGATTAAACACGATTCCTTATGATGATGTAACAATGTATGAAATTTTCGCGCTCAGGCTTTGAGTAGAGGTGGTGTTCCATAAGGACTCTGGCAGCAGAAGGTAACAGATTATTCTGGAAAAATCCTCTTTAGCACTCGCTGGTCTCTTTCAGTGAGTTATGAAAGCTGCTACTGCCCTGTTTCACAGTTGTTGTCCCTTCACGCTTCTACTTTATGATGGACTTGGGTAGGTTTAAAGGCCTGAAATCTCACGAACTAACTTTTTACTTAAGTGATACCCAGTTAAAGTGTCCGTACAAATTGACGAGTTCTCCTGTACGACCCATTTATGAGTTACTAATCTTGATTGGAGATTCAAAGATTTACTCAATAGCTCGCTGCACGTAGTCACTAACGTAATGACCTGAACTTTCCATTTCTAAAGGGATCCTAAAATTTTAGCAAGATATTTTTAGTACGACTTTAAAAAACTAACAAAACTTTATATAAGCAATTTCGTCAAGTAAACAATGAAAGTTTCAAAAAATTTCTCCATAAAAATTTAGACTTAACCTGTTTTTTTCATGAGACATTTTAACTTAATGGATTTTCAAATTGTAAATAAATACACGGAGTCTTGTTTTTGCAGTTTTTTTTATTTTTACGCAGGTGAATTTGAAATGCGAGCACACTTAATATTCAAATATTTTAGACATCACACAAAATCACTCCATTCTATATATACAATTTTAGTTACTTAGAATATTTACATTTAACTCAATTTAACATCAAAGTTTCTTAGTAAAATGTTATCACATCTTTTGTTAAAATATCAAATTTCTAAATGAAATTTCTAATAATGTCTTTGATAGACGTCAAAGAACTGTTATTTTTAATAACAGTTTAAAAATAACCGAAATATATAAAATGTAAATAAAGAACTAAAAAGCAGAGAGAAAATTTTTTCCTAAAATAAATGTGTACTTTTAGGGAACATGATTTACAGATAGTCACAGAATGAAGAGACCAGTGGAATGATTATTCTAAAAGAATAGTGGATTCACGCCGTATTGATGGGCACATTGAGAAGGACCAGTCCTGCATTTGGCTGCGCCAATACCTTTCTACAGCATTTTCTTGGAATAACCGTTGAGCAAACCCACTTCACCCAGGTAATAGCGAGCGTTCTCGTGCTTCACGAGCCCTTCTTTCATCGCCTTCTGCAATGCCTTCGAGATGGTTCTGCAGCTAAATGAAGTCTCCTTCTTCAGTGTTCTCATGATTTGAAGTCGAACACACCCTCTCTGCTTTTGTTCGCCCAGCTTTTCCAAGATATGCTCAATGGCGCAGTGAATCTTGTCCTTCTCGTACTTAGTGAGTAGGGTTTCTCCCGCCCCTTCTTTGGGGATGGCCGTTGACAATTTGGAAATGCAGCCATCGACTTCCAGCAGCTTGTCTCCAATGCGTAACTCGATTTTCGGCTCGAGCTTCAGCTGTTTCGGGGAAGCCGATTCGTCAGTCTTAAAGGATTCGTCATCGTTAGCTGTGTCCAGATAGCGACGCTTTATAGCTACTTTAGGCATTTCGTGGGCTCGTCGTCTTTTCTTAAGGGTGAAATTCTTTTTAAATGTTAATAGCGAAGTGGATGCCGATGACCTGCATGACTTATAATCAACAACGGAGAATTCCATACCCACTTTCAGGCCTCAGAAGGGCGAATGGCGTCCTATTGGAATCCATTCTGCCAAGTAAATGTGCTGTCTCGAGATGAAGAGAAGACCACGTTCATGCAATCGTCATAAAATTAGACAACAATTCCCTTAACTCAGTGTTGTCGAGAATTATTAAAAGAACAGGAAAAAATTTAATTGTTGGGTAGCATTAAATTAAATTGTTTTCCTTTATAAATTTTTTTTTAATTCTCAAGCGTTATTTGTAAGCAGTTCCTACTCTTTAAACAAATTTAAACAACTCATGAAATTCACTAAATTCGATTCTACGTTAAAAATAAATCGATAAAAAACAAAATTTTTATATTTCATGATTTAACAAACAGTGAAATATTTCTAAAAACGAAATGGTAGACGTGTAATAAACAGAAAAATAAAGCGACTAAGAAATTGTCCGTTGTTTAGATAAGCTTAAGCTTTTTTAGTTTAAAATGGATTAAGCAGTTATTTTAACTTGAATTAAAAACTAATTCTTATTATGTTTAAAATCAAGAAAAAGAAAATCAGAACAAGAATTCAAGTTTTCAAGATAAATGGCGCGATGGCTTTTTTTTATGAAATTAAAGGATATTACACGTTAATTAAAAGTAAATAATAAATTCTCGTTTAATGGATATACAGTCTAAGGAAGAAACCATTTGAATTTGAGTGCATTGCAAAAAACGCAATTATTTCATTAACTTTAAGATTCATAAAACTAGTCTAATTTTTCATGTTTTCAATCAAGTTTTTGTGATGTTAATTCTTTTTTAAGTGCTTAACAAGAATATCTGATTATATTAACAAATTCTCGAATACAATACTTAAACCATATTACAAACATCCTTAACTATACAATTAAATATCCCGATATAGAGATAGCATTTCATAAAGTTATTTGAAACCAGATGGACGATTTGTTTACTTATTTGAATACAGTTCTTGGTCTATTTTTTATGAACGTTAATATCCGTTTTACGAATGATAAAATAAAATTTTTGTGATTAATAATTTATTCAAAATATAACGAATAAGTACACAAGTTAAGAGGGGGAAAAAGGTTGGGTTTTTTTCAAAACACGCTTTTATAATGTTTTATTATTATATCTCTTCAAGCTGGCGTCAACAATTTAAAAAACTAATTGTTTGGTCGAAACAATTAAGCAATCCGTATAACAATCATTCCTCCGACTTATGGAGAGACGACTGAAATGAGCTGGTTCCCTAGAACACGAACGAGTGAACCGATTTGAAAAATGTTTCCTTTAACATGCATTGTCATCGTTCCTGTGTATGTGTATCAAGTTTCAACTCTCTAGCTTGTCGGGAAGTTGGTTTAATATTGGTTACAAGATTTGACGGATACACAAACCTACAGAAAAGCAAGTTGAGTAAAAGCGTATAATATAATAATAATATAATAAAATAGTGGCGGATATAGAACTTGGTCAAGGGGGGGGGGGCTAATCAGGTGGTTTGGCTAATATGTTATAAGTTATTTCGAATAACCCCCTCTCCCCAGGGGAGTGATGGTCCTGGAATCTTTCCTACACTGAAGTTTGAAAATGTAAATTTGTAAAGTTATTGCAGTATTAAAAATCTTTACAATTTATCTTACTGGTATAAGTTTAGAACCAATGGGGAGGGCTATAGCCTCTGTAGCCACCCCTTTAAATCCGCCACTGATAAAAGAAAGGAAAGAAGATTAATGAAAACTTATTTATTGTATATTTATATGCAATAATAACACTGTACAACAATGCTATATAAGCAGCAATAGTTGTTTGTAATTGTTCGCAGTAATAAATTTCAATGTGCCCCCCATTTATGGCGTGAAGGACGTCAAAGCAAAACTCGATTTCCTCCCATGTTCGGGCAAGCATTTCAGGGGGTGATTTCAGCGATTGTTTCAATTATTCTGTTCTTGAGAGTTTCAATGTCATCAGCGTTCGTCTTGTACACTCTGTCTTTCACATATCCCCATCCAGAAGGTCGCATCGGGTGAGTGAGGGGGACAAGGGATTGGCCCATCCCTTCCAATCCATCATCCTGGAAAGTTCGTATCAAAGCACTACCTAACTTGCAGGCCCCAGTGAGGAGGTGCTCCATCTTGTTGGTAGATTATGTTGGGCTGCGGTTCTTCCACCTGTGGAATCAGGTAGTCTCCAGCATATCTATAGGATGCAGCGGTAATGGTGTCTTCAGCGAAAAAGAAAGGTCCGATTACTCGATCATGCATTAAACTGCACCTAACATTGACCTTTGGGCTGTCGCATATATGCTTCCTTAGAAATTCCGCAAGCCATAACACGCATTGAGCTTTTTCTCGCTGTGTCTTGCGAAAAATGGGACCATGCGCCAACAATGGTACCACGCGCCAACCGCGTGCTTCATTATCAACTCACGCGAAGTTAGGAAACTTTTTGAGTTTTCTTTGTGAATAAAAAAAAATCACGTTAGAATCTGTAATAGTTTTGAGTAATAAATAATGTATAATACAGGAGATAATTTAGAAACACCCTGTATAGTAGATGGATGAATTGACGGATGATGCTTATTCTTGCTGTAGTTTGGCTGAAGTCAATATATAATTAGACTTAGTATAGTATTTTGCCTATATGAGCAAAAGACAAGGGAAAAGTATTTATTGTTTTTTTATGTTTCCACTGATTTAACTTTACAGTTTTTGCAGATTGCTAAAATGCGATTTCGAATTGGTAAAATGTGATTTCAGAAATAAAAAATGTGAGTTCAGTTTTAAAAATGTACTTTCAGAAATAAAAAATGCAAGTTCAAATTCAAAAAAATGTGCCACTTAAGGATTACTAAATAGTAATAGCGTTTAATAAATAAATAGTAAACAACGTTCCACCTACTAATGACAACTAAAAAAAATATTAATTTATTGTAAAATTTAATTTCACTTTCCTGTTCTATTTTATTTATATTTATATTATCCAATTTTGTTCTATTTCATTCATTTTATAATTTTTTTTTATTATTGCAGTAAAATAACATACATAGCATATTTTATTACATTGTTTCTAATTTACACAAAAACCAGAGAAATGCCAGAAACAAAATTATCCACATTTATCAAACTCTTCTTACAAATGCAGAGCTATTGCAATCTGTCATTTTGCCGCACATTTTTTGAATTTGAACTTACATTTTTTATTTCTGAAAAGTACATTTTTAAAACTGAACTCACATTTTTCTATTGAACTCACATTTTTTATTTCTGAAAACACATTTTACCAATTCGAAATCGCATTTTAGCAATCTGCAAAAACTGTAACAATTAGCATAATTTCATCGATAATAGGAATGGGTTCGATGCATTAAGATTGCACAGGAGACTGCATGTTTTGTTTTTTCTTCCTTCATGACGGTGCAGTTAGTATAGAAGAGTGTGATCTTCCATTATTCATTAATATTCATTTTGTAGAGAGGAAAAAATCCAGCCTCCCTCACTCCTATTAGAAACAAGCCCCGAGCAAGGACGGTTGGCCGTAGGCATATGGTCATAGCAAGGCCGCGAAACACTTTGGTAGGTCGGTGCTCTGCTCTTATAAACGCTATGCTGTGCTGGAGATACAATCCCATGGACTAGATCAGACTGTTACATATCGCACCAAACAGCGATTCGACATTTATTATGTAGTTCGGATACTGCTCGTTAACACTATCGGTAATAATTTCTTTAAATGAAGAAATTCATTTAAAAAAGAGATGAAAATATTATCAAGGAATTCGAAATGAGAATAAATTCTAACAATTATTTTTAGAATTGTAGATTCAGCCTTTCGGGACAGATAATATTTTTGATAATAAAACTGTAATTTGTTTCTATGCAATGATAAGCAAATTGATGAATGCAGTTTATTTTATAAATTACATTTCTCTCTAACTGTTAAACAATTGCAAATTGGTGCTGCAAAACATCAAAAATCGAAGGGCAGATTGCTTTATCACGCAACTGTAAGTGAAATTCGAACTAAAAAAATAAAGTTTTTCATTATAATATTTGCAGATACCGTATTTGCAGATTATTTTTCCTAGAAAAAATATTTATAAAAGTCAATATTTGGATGTTTTTTACTGTGAATTATTTCAAAATAACTTGGCCTATATTGGCTTACGAGTCAAAATGAATAAGAAAATTTTTGTCATTCATAATCCCACTTCCCCCATTAAAAAATTCTATGGTAACCCACTAACAGGAATAACGTTTCGTTTCGTGTAAGTAGGTGTCCAGAAAGAGTTATATTTATGATAAAGAAACCGAGAGACTGGATAATTATAATACTAAAGAAGATGACACAACCTCTTTCTTGTCCACATTAATCCACAATAATTATATATAATACTAAAGAAGAAAACATTATATTTATGATGTTGACGCATTCCAAATGAATACTAAATAAATCATTATACGGATTATCCGTAATCCGTAATTACAGATTTTTCATAATTGAATAACCGAGCAATTTGCTTTCTTTGCAAGTTCTTTAATTTCAATATTTTTTTTTTTTGTATTTACTCCAAATGTGGTATTGTGTTTCCTTTATTCTCTCATATTTAGTCGTTATTAATTCCTTAATTAATTATCTCAAAACAAGAAGATTAATTCCTGATAGTAATCATCCATTCAAGCAGATTTTCAATATTCGCATAAAGGAAGGAAGCTTTTATGAAAGAACGAGGAGAGCAACGCCAGGTTATGCTTTAGTGTTTCCTTTCATTAACGAGGATTTTCTCCTTTTACTTAAAAGGAGATTGATAATTAGCTTTTAGCTTTCTAAAGAGAAAATCTTCTAAATAATTCGTGATGCGCAGTTTAAGGCTTTTCATAATTGAATATCATGTAATCTAAACGAGGGAATATAATATTTACAAGAACCCCATTTCACAAAAGAATCTATTGGATATTGAGGATGTTATTAATGAAGATTAAAGCCATCCCAAAATAACTGAGAGTACCTAATGCAGTATAAAGTCAATAATTATTATTTTTGGAAAAGGTCATGAAATTAAGAAAGCTTCGAAAAATATAACCGCTTTAAAGGTGAAGACATTGGGGATCGTAAAAGGTCGTATTAAGCAGAGGATTTTTTAGAAATATTATTAATTACAAAAAATATTAATTTTCTGCGTGCAGCCTTATTTTTTCTTAAGAACAAACAATAGGAAAAGATATTATATTTTGATTTTTAGAGATATATATTTTATGTACTAAATTATTATACGGTTTTTAATATCCTGAAAGTCACTTACGTTCCTTTTTCATCGGGTATGATGAAACCTTCTGCGCTAGGCTCGGCAGTGGAACCCGCCCAAAAATAAGCATCTGAAAAGAATCCAAAGACATTTTAATAATTACTGGAAAAAAATGATATTTAATATAAGTTCAATAAGTCAAGATTTTTTCAGATATTTTGAAGAATGCTTATTCTTCAGATTACAATATTTTTCTTTATTATCAAGAGTTTGAGTAGGTCATGAGTTTTAAAGAGAAGATCAAAGATTATAACAACGTGTATTTATCTAAAAATCTATCCAGCCCTTTCAACAAATAAAGAGTTCCTATTTGAAACTGGCTATCAGTCAATAGCTATTGTGAAGGATCATCTTTAAAAGCTAAATTTGTTGTTGAAAATGAATTGGTTTTTTGTAAGCTACATGATAAGAAATGCGGCTAACTGAAGAGCTCTGCTTTTTTATAGAGGGAAGTTTCCGCATTCTTATTTATTTCTTCTTAAGGCTAAATAAGTGTGGGAGTTGTTGAAGAGAAATAAATGGGTAAAAATTAAAAAAAGAAGAAATTTTGAAGCTTTTTTTTTCATTCTATCTGCGCGAATTTGGTTTTTATATTGTGAATACGTGTTATAAAATGCTTAAGCTTCTTATTTGCATTTCAATCCAAAAAATCTTCTAAATGATACATATTGTGGATATAAAATTCAGATAAATAAGATTTAAAATTATGTCAGAAAATTTAAAAAATAAATGTACCCTGCAATGAGAAAATTATCGCATTTTTTCTTGCTCGTGAAACGAAACACTGTTCTCTTATTCTGAATATCTCCACAATGCACGTCGACGATTTGTAAAACTTGTATTGCTTTTTATTTAGGATGAGTACAATGACCTTAATTCAAACAAAACCTTAATTACAAAAAAGTTTTATATTTTAAGACCTCATTTTCCTGACTTTGCTGCTAATTTTTCACTCAGCAGTGGGCGTAGTCTCCTTGACTTGCCATGCAATAATTTCAACTTCGGTTGATCAGTTATTGTGCCTTTACAGCGAATTTAAGATGGCCACTCCCCTTCTTGTCATTTGCATAGAAAGGGAGGCGTGCGGTGATACGATTTGTGTAGTTATTTTGGATCAGAAATCATTCGAAAGTTTCAACTGTTTAGAAAGAAAATATAATTCACCATTGTTTGATTTTACCTGTTCATTTTTCTCTTCAGAGTTTTTCTTTAAATAGTTAGTCATCGTGTGTAACAACACATGGGCGTCCCTCGATCGTTCTGCATTGATGACATTTGTGCCATCGTGCTTAAACTTCCCAATTCATTCGTGATTATTTAGCTATGGCAAAATATTCTTTTCACGTTATACTGAAAACCTTCAATAGCTTTCTGCTCCCAATATAACGGTCCGCATTTAAAAAGAATCACTACGTACGATTCTTCTCTGATGTGTATGACAAGTGAATCTCAAATTCTAACTTCATTACAGTGAATGACACATGACCTGAGCGTCAAGGTCAGAATGACATCAAAAAAAAAACAAAAAAAAAAACAAGAATTCGTGCGCTTATTTTGGAGATACGCTTGTATATTATTAAACAAATTGTATAAAACTTCAAGAGAAGATCAGAAAGGAAGAAAGGACGGCCTAGTAGCCGAGAGGCTGGGACGTAGGCTTCATTCTTGTCGCGGATTCGAATACTGCTGTGAACATAGATGTTTGTGCAAAATGACCTAGATATTGATGCGCCCATAAACCTAACTAACTTAGAAAAAAAAATATGTTTGAATGAAACACAGAAATTCATCTTAGCAGATGGGCCGAAGATCCAAACACAACATCACTCACAATTTCAGATCGCCGCACTGAAACGGCAAAGAAGGAGTACGTTGGAATCCGCGAAAACCATCAGCACAAGAATACTAAGCAAAAATGCGACTGGCGTAAAGGAAAAAAATACGAAAAGAAACATTTAAGTTCCAGTGTACTTATAAGACTATTTGTCACTCGATGCCTTTAAAGGTGACCGGGAGGGCTAGAGCGTAGGCGGTCGTGGGTTCGAATCCCGCCGTGAGCATGGATGTTTGTGTTTGTCCCGGGCTGCGTACAAATATAACTTGTGTAAAAGGCGCAAAATGATCTTAGTAGTCGACGCCAAAAATTCTAATAATAATAAACCTTTAAAGACGAATAGAACAGAATGCATGCCCTGCCATTTATATGTGATGACTGAACGTGAATAGTGAAATATCACCAGTATATTACATATGAAATCGCTATTCAAATGATTTTGATGCGATAACAAGAATAATGCAGCAAATAAAATTTCTTTGTCGTTTTGCCTGAATCTATGAAATAATCATAACCAAACTCAAAGAAACCAAAAGATCTTCATTAAGTGAATTACGCTCATTAGTCGTGAAGCGTAATTTATTCTCAATATCCGATGAAGACAGCTCATATTTCATAGGACCAGTTTTATAGTTTCCAGGACCATCAAGGTTACCAGAATTCTCTGAAACTCGGGAGTGTTTGGCTGACCTGTTTGAAGATCGTTCATTAAGAGTTCATTAAGAATTAATAAAAAAAAAAAGATCATCAGAGGCAAAATAGTTATTGCATCAATACCTCTAAAACTTTTGCCTAGGAGTTAGGAACAAACTTGAAGTGAAGGAGTTTGCCATATTCCTATACCAGTACAGTAGTATATAAATAAATCAAGGAAATTGGGCTATGGTTATTGAGTACTAAATAAAATTTATTTAGCTGATGCGTTTACACTGTTAATTTACGTAAGCCAAATTAACAAGATAAATGACAGTTGCGACGAGTGAAACTGAAGCAAAGCTTCTATAATTTCACACTTCATGAACATATCCAAAAAAATACACGAAACTAGAAGAAGCATGATGTAGAAAAAGGTTATCCATAATACAAAGGAAAACACAATGGCCAATTAGGATCTTCTGAATATAGCTCGATCAACGGCCCTCTACTTGGCTAAAATTAAAAGAATTTTTTGATATTATCCAGGAGGGTTTTATCTCTTTCTTTTTAGTATTCTAGGTAATATAGACCATGCAGGGGATAATAAATAAACTGAGGAAACTTCTTCATGCATATCACAGTAACAAATCGAAAAGAGAAGGAAAAATTCCGCGACCTGGATTCGAACAAGGGACTATGCCTATCGCTGGCAACCTCTTACCAACTGAGCTACCGCGGATATGAACCGCATTGCTTTTACAAGATATGAATCGGCAGAGCTTCTTCGGCAGAGAGAAGTTTCTTCAGTTTATTTATTATCTTCTGTTTGAGTTAAATTTCATCAATTTTATTTGATGGTTTAAGGGTAAGGATGATTCCGACTTTCGAGTCGGCGCCTGCTCTGTCGATTAAGCTGCTTGGTGGCTTCAATGAAGTCCATTTGGGTTTCTTGTAACAGCAATGCGGTTCATATACGCGGTAGCTCAGTTAGTAAGAGCGGTGGCAGCGATAGGCATGGTCCCGAATTCGAATCCAGCTCGCGGAATTTTTCCTTCCCTTTTCGATTTGTTATTGTAATATAGACCTTGGTTGTTTAGAACTTCGTCACTATTTCTCATTCTGTTTTTTGTAAATCTCGATCTTCTCCATTAATCCGTAATTTGTAAATCTTCCTGTGACTCGTAGAGTTTTCACTATGTCCATTATTTGTTCCATTTTGTCAAATTCAAGGGTATGCTCTATATAAGAAATAATAAATAAGTACTGGATCTAATTCTCCAAATATTATATGCTGTATATGTAATTATGCAAATTCTGGACCACCAGCTTCTCATACAAACTGTTTTGAAAAACAAAGGTGGCAAAGGTGGATAGATTCATCTCTAGATAAATATGAGCTAAAAAGATACTACAACTACAGGTATCACTAACTACCTTTAAGAAAAAGCAATCATAGCTATAATTCAAAATACGAATAGGGGAATTAATAAATAAGTTCCTTTTTAACAAAAAAGTGCATAGATTCGGCACGGTTACACATATCTATTCTTAGCTTCCTAGTATTCCTCATTCATTTCAGCTGTATTGCTATTTTGAAGTATGATCAGATATCACTGGATCAGATGCGAGTTGATCTGCACTGTTATCCTGGGTAAGGATATTTATGTTTCCTTTTTCGGCCTAAATAACTGAATATAACGAAATAATGGATAAAAAATGCTTATCTACAGCTTTAATCAGAGAGAGCTTTCACTTGGCAGGTCTTTAAAATAACAACCTGATACGCCAAGCTAAGTTTATACAGAAAGAACTAAAAAAAATTAGGGGCAATGTCACGGAATTCCGTCGCCAATACGAATTCCCGTGACGGAATCAAGCGTTTTCCCTCTCGGGTTTTCTATTCGTCTGAGAGGAGGAAGGAGCGACGTAAAACCCGTCGTGACGTACGTCAAGGGCATCGTCATCAGGAGAGGACGAATAGGAGCTCGAGAGGCGATTTTAAAAGATACGACGCAGGAGATCGAGAGGAGGAATTTCTGAAGAGACACGCTACAAGGAGCACACGAGCGAAGGACCCATGGAGAGCAGTAAACACCATTTCAAAGATTGAAAGGAAATTATCGTCCGTGAGCCTTGAGCGGGGACGCGCTCGAGCAACGGCGGCAACGACGACGAGCAACGTGCGTCGTCAGACGCGGCGGCTGCAGCGACCTCCGCTATACCGAAGTCGTCGGCGAGGGAACCTGGTAGCCGTAGTGCCGAGCTTCTGGAGCCAGCCGGAACCACCCGTATTGCTAGGCTTCCACGACGGACCATATCGACAGGCATCATTTTTATGGTAAGTGCGAGTCTTTATGTGAGCTCGTACGCTCAGCAGTTTTGTGCCATTTTCCCGGAGCTTCGCTACTACGAACTCCGCTACTACGGCGTAGTACAAGGTTTATGGCCGTGTGGTTTAACTGCGTTCTTCAGGGACGATATGGGCTTCGTGCTCGTGCTTAGAAAACGGTAATGTTTTCTAAGTTGTGTCTTTGAAATTGACTATTTCTTATCCCGGTTCTCGTCAACCGTCTTAGGCAACGGGTTTAGTGCGAAGGAATGTTGCAATTGATTTAGTAAAATTAATGTGATAATTTGTGACATTTTTATTTGTCTTTTTAATTAGTGTTTGCCTTTCGCCAACCCGGACTGTTTTCGGAACTGTGCCTATCTAAATACACTTCCTGAATTTTGACTTTGAGAATTTAATTATACCGAACGTGTCTCTACTTTTTGGGTGTTCTACCGAACTGTGACATTAATTGTTTTATTTATTTTCTATTTGGACTGTGACTGTAATTAGTTATGAACTTTGAACTAAAATTTATTATTGCAGCTACGTCTTGTGTAATAATTGTTACTTAATTCATATTGGTTTTTTTTGTTGCATTTGCTCACTGTCGCAAGGCGACATCAATGATAATAGTTTATCCTATCTTTTGCCAATTGTGCGTTTGACTCATAATTTTTAGGATTAAGCATTATCACGTTGTGTTCAGTCCTTTTTAGAGGTTTATTGTATGTGTGATAGTTATTGCTTTATTTGTGCTTATTCCTATAAGAATCAAATCCTCTCTTTTTGTAAACTGAAACGTTTTACAATTTACGTCAGGTAAAATCTTTGTGTTACGCCTAATGTGTTAAAATTCCCCGAGCCTAAGAGGCTTGAAAACTAATTGTATTTGTAGTAAGTTTTTGAAGATATTAGCTTGCTAGTTCTGGAGTTTTTATTTAGGCTTAAGATTTTGTTTTTCTATTCTCGTTTTTATTTTGTTTTTGATGTTATTTACAATAAATATGTATGTTTCATATTAAACGCCTTATGCTCATGAATGTTCTTTTTCCACTGCGTAATATCTCTCGCTAATACAATTTTATTCATGACAGGCAAACTTCCGAAGATGATTCTTGACCAGAACAGGAGCAAAAAATCTCATATGAACATGTCCTCAAATGGACGGTTTGTCTGTAGTAGAGCAATTAGTATAGGACATGACATCTTTGTGGCAGGAATTGTGTCAACGTTACAAAAGATGAAAGAAGTGGCCTCCTTGGGAAGCATTGTAACCGTTCACACGTCGCATCATGGATTGCCGCACTCGTTCGAATGTTCCAGCCTGTACCCGAATAGCATCACAGGCTGCATTGACACACTGTTCAAGTGTCTCAACGTCAGGAACTGGCTCCGCATACACCTCTTTTTTGAGGTGCCCTCAAAGTAAAGTCAAGGGTGTTTAAGTCCGGTGAGCGAACGGGCCATGCAACAGGACCTCCTCGTCCGGGGAAAATGTTGAGGTATTGGCGAACATTAATGCGGAAGTAGGCTAGCGCTCCATCATATACTCGTAATTAAGGATATTTATGCATATATTGATTTTCATTGGAACTATCATTTCCGGAGATGTGTTGATATAAACGTTTTTTTTTTTGTTTTTTTTTTGTTTTTTTTTTACTTTTCTGGTGAGGAACCACCCCCTGAAGTTTGTTCCTATTGGTTTAGTTTATAGAATGATTCTCAAGCTCTGCAATCCATATTTTCTTTGTTATATGCCTCATAAATATAAAGATACCGTTTGATATTCGCGCTGAAGAAACTTCATTTAATCTTGATAGATGGCGATGTTAGTGAGGACCATTCTTCTGAACCACTTCAATACGAAATTTAATGTACAACAAAAGGTGTTAGCTGTAGAGTACTTTCAAAAGTGTTAAGACGCCGTTTCATATATGGTTTGCAATCTGAGATGTGCTAAGTCAACAATACACCGTTTCGTTCAATTCGGGGAATCAAGTAATGCTATCTCTCGTGGGCTTCGCCAAATCAATCACCTATCTAACATCACTAGATTTCTTTGTCTGATCTTAATTGCAAAGAACGTGTATCCGAAAACACACACGTTCCAACATACTCAAAAGATATTTCCAACACATTCCAACTTATCGATGTTGCAAATACCAGTCGAGTAGAATTACTTCTGGAAGAATGGTTCTCAGTTTCAACAAGTCTGTAAACCACCAGGTACATACATACAAAAAATATATACAGCGCCACTTTAGTATTGATATTTTTCTATGATCAAGAGATATAACAGAAAATGTAGATTGTAGAACTTTACAGTCATCTTGTAATTGTGGTACATCTACATTCAAATAATAAACTTTTCTATGGTTAATTATGAACTGATATGTCATAAGATTAAAACTATGAAACTTATGTCGGCTCTTTGAAGAAGGCGCTCTGCTGCGAGATCTAGTTTTAGATTTAGATTTAAGCAATTATATTGTTTCACGACTAAACCATCAGGAAATTTTCTGATTCGCTTATTTGTCGTAACAGGAACACGAAGAGAAATTTACAGTATTGAGAAATGTACAGAGAAAATTATAGTGTACAGTATTGTAAAATTTAGAAACCATTTCATTTACACAGCTATAAGCATTGCTTGCTTATCATGATAAAAAATGTATCTGTCTGCCATCGTTCTTCGCCTGCACAAATCCAAACGATGCGATGCGATGTCATTCAAAGGTTTGATTCTGAGACATCTTTGAAACTAAAGTTGTGGAGAACATCCACTGGAATTTTCCTCTAGTCCTCTTGCAAAATCTCACACATCTGGATATTGGATGTTGGCCGCTGCTCCCGAGACTTTATCCGCCATTCCAAGTCATCCCAAAGATAAGAACCGGGAAATAACTGTGGGTAACGCCACAGTTCCAACTCATCCTCTATAACTGGGGGAACCTCTTGTCCACAAAGAAACCAGACAAGCGGTTTCCCCAGTTATTATCATTCCCAAAGATGCTCAATGATATTGAGGTCAGGACTCTATGCAGGCCAATCCAAGCATCGAACATTGTCCTCATCTTTGTTTGCTGCCACTGACATCTTGGAAGTAATAGGGATCCATTCCGTAATAACTCCACATTATTGGAAGCACTTCATTATGCAGAATATTGCATTCTGACTGTGATATCATGTTACATGAACAACTATACCGCAATATGTGGAACACTCGCACATGAGCCCATTAATCTACTGTCAGAAGGTGTGCAATTATATTTTGATGGATAGTGTATTTTGTCAGGGCTACTTCGATATTTTAACAAACAATGCGTAAATTACAAATAAAGTTATCAAATTAAAATATTTTAAAATGGTAATTTCCTGATTTCCCTTTTTATTCAGAATGCGTTAATACCAACGATATTTGACATTAACTGAATTTTTAGGTATTATTATTATCAAAATAGAAAATTCTTTTGCTCCTCTAATGCTATGTTTATATTAAGTACCACTTACCAGGAGCGGCGCCATCATATTTGAAGTTACGAATGTGAATGGAGTTCGAGTCTACTGCGTAAACGTCTCCGTTCACCTCATGAAACAAGGAACTCAAGGCACCGATCTTCTTCCCATGGTAATCCACTCCTTTAACTGCAAATAAAATTGAATATTATTAAATTGTTATTCTTTGGCGTTTCCTTCTTATCATTTTCTCTACTTATTAAAAAGGTGGTTTTTCTTTCATTCTGCTGATATCACTCAGACCCGTATGGAATATAATTAATTGGCTGTATGAAATTATATAATTTAAATTATCTCAACAAAACTATATCAAATTGTTTATAGGTATTTGCGTACTTCTTATGTGCGTTTAAAATTTTTAATATAAAAAATAATTAGAATGTCTAAGAACTTGTCCACTGTAAAAGACAAAAAACATTTTTCAGTTGGAAATAACGTTTTCATTTTCTTTGTTATATATCTTGGTTTAAATTGTGATCAGTTGTCTTTAATTTAAAATAAGCTTTCATTCTTTTCAACGCAATAGTTAAGGGAAAGTGAGCTAAAGGAGACAGTTGTTGGCCATGAGTAAGAACAGGTTTCGTGGGAGGGGACTTTTTAGGAGAGCAGTTTTTCCCTCTTCAAGAGAGCTTTTTCATTATTATTTAAATTAATATTCAAGGCCAAGGTTATAAATTGGCCGGAAATGAAAAAAAAATAAAAACATTCGTAGGCTACAAAAATTTTGAAAGAATGCAAATATTGTGAAATTATGCTTTGAGAAATGACCTAGGCTATAGAATGCGACCAAAAAACCGTTGCTGGCGAAAGCCCAGAAATTAGTTGTAAACATCCGAGGAAATTGTGCTGGTGATGTTCTCAACTAGCAATTATTCTGATGACCAAACTAAAGCGAGGTAAAAAGCTTTTCATAATTACCGAATATTATAGAAATTAAAAATCTAAAATTGTGAACTAAATACAGAGAGTAGATGTAAAAAGAAAAAAATGAGAACATTAAACCTCTTGGCCAAAAATTAACTGAACAAACAAGTGGAAAGTTATTGATGGGTATAAATACATTATAAACACTATACAGTTTGTAGACCTTGAAAACACATCGTAGCAAATCTTTCTTTTTAATTAAATTTTTAATAACGAAAAAACCGTTAGTTTTCGTCGGTAATCGGACTGATTACACGCTTTGCCAGAAAGAGGGCACATGGCCTTTACCTATATTACTCTTTATTGTAAACAGAAATTTAGACGTGAATGAATTTCTTTTTCGAAGGGGAATTTCCCAGATAAGATTGGGAAAGATTTTTTAACGAAATTATACGAATTTAATTATATTATTCATAAAATTGGCATTAATTAATATGAAATGGTCAACAGGTCAGGTATACGACATAAGAAATTACTGGTTATCGTAAAGCAGTTCACAAATAAGCACTCTTAAGTACTCTATCATTACGAAAGAACTCGGTAATTATTTTGAATTGCATTAATTATATTTTTCGACCTTAACATAATCTGAAATGATTATAATAAAACTTAATGTGTGTTCCCAAGTTAAGTTACGAATGGCTTTTTAAATGGAAAAACTGTAGAGAAAAACAAGTTGGGCCATCACCTACTTTACAATAGTTGAATAATTGATTAGAACATAAGTGTCTACTTTTCAGCCATTTTACCAAGAAGCATATGAATACTGTAAGTAAAGAATTTAACAAAAGAAAATGAAAATTATTATGAAAGCACGTAAATACGGTCATAAAATGTTTTTGACATTTTCTCTTTCTAAAATTAAGCTAGAAACAGAAAGTTGAATGTAACCGTAAATCCAAAACATAACTGAATTCGGCTACTCAGTTTTGACAACACATTAAAGTAGTGACTTTAAAATTAAATTAATTCATGAAATTTATTTCGGAGAATATATTCTTTGCCACTAACAATAATTGTTTTTATGCCTTCAGCAAATTCTTTAAATACTGTAATTCAAATGTTTACTTGTTAAATTATTGTTTCTCTTTCACCGTAAAAATAAATGCCGAAATAAGCGAATAAATGTATGAAACCTCTCAAATATTAAATTTCTTCGATCGTGAATAAAATATCATGGGGCGGACATAATATCAAATGGGGAGTAGATAGCACATAATAATGACACCTGAAAATCGATCTGAATCCTAAATAGTAATAATCGTAGCTTAAATAAACAGTATAAACTCAACAGATTTTTCAAATGATATAGAATTTGCTTTATCCTTTTTTTTCTGACATAAGTAGGTAAGCAGATGATGCTCAATTCCATTGAGTAAATGAGAAACCAACTATTAAATTCCCGTAAATATTAAGCAGATGTAATAAATACTTTTTTTTTTTCCAAAACAGCCTGTAGCGTATGACCTCGATCCGTTTAGAATTTCTCAAGTTCAAGATTGGTAATGAGGTGATCTAATAAGATACTTTTTTCAAAAAATAAAAAAATAAAAATATCTATGCTTCTAACAGGCTACATTGAAATGAATGCCGCTCTTTTTTCCTCTTTTTACTGAGAATCCAAAGTTAATTCACTACAAATCAGTATGTTAGGTATAAGAAAATAATTTTAAATACTGATCATCTTGTAGACGCATTAAGAAAGTAACGTGTCTGTATTCCGATATGTCTAAAAATATTCATCACATCGCTAAAGTCAATCATATGGATATAGAATTACGCTATTCACAGGATAATTCTCTGTAAAGATCTTGTTTATAATCTACAAATTGAATTTCTATCAATTAAGCATGTTTCTTTTTATCAGTTTAAACTTTATTGCTTGCAGAATTTTTACCAGACGACCAAAAATATAGGAAGCAATAATGATTTGCGAACTGACAGTGATAACGCATAATTCACTTTTAAATTTCGTTACTATTTTCTATGGATATAATTATGTGCCTTTGAAATTATTTTACCGACATCTTCTTGCAGAAGAATAACTTCTTATCGCTTATTCCACGTGTGTACTTTTATTTTTTGATTGATAATTTATTTTGATTGATGAATTTTTCACTGAAGAAACGTTTTCCATTTCGTCACATTTTTGTCCCTTAATTTACGCGGAGATAGATTAAAAAGCTTTTTTTGAATTCATATGAAGAAAAAGCAATTATTGAACAGATAAACGATACGTAACTTTTTTATTGCCGACGCGTTTCATTATTACAATGTAGTTAAGGATTATATCAATTTATTGTGTGATATTAGACAGAATTATTTTTAAAGTTTAGTAATTTTGGAATACCGTATGGTCTCTATCATCTTCAGGAAAAAGCACGATATAAATATTCCTAATGAAGAAGATCATTAAAGAAAGAACAGAAAGAAATGACCTTGTCAAATCCAAAAGATAAGTACCAGGAGATATTTTAAGTTTAATAGAAAATAGAATCAAAAGATCGCATTTTATTTTGATCTACACTTTATTATGAACTAGCGGACCCGGCAATGCTTCGCTATTGCTAATCATGCCTATACTTTACCTAATAGGAATAGGTAGGCATAATGAGTGACGTTCAACTCTTTGATTGAAATCTGATTTTGAGGGTTTATTAGGAAAGATTTTTCTCTATTATTAATAAATCAATGTATGTTAATATTATTTTAGCACAAATACAGTATAGTAATGTGATAACTACATAAGGAAGTAAGAGATAAGATATAAGAATTAAATAAATGCAATTGAAGTTCGATATTGAACCTAAACCAGTGTTCTCCCCAGAAAATTTTATCAGGTGGGTGGAAAGATATAATAGCCGGGGACAACATTTAAAAACAAATAAAACAGCCGGGTGGGCACCAAAATCAGCCCCTTCCTGGGGAGAACCCTGCTAACCTAACCTAAAGTAGCCGTCGAATTTCATTCAAACCACTCTCTAAAAACTCCTGATACTAGCAAGAACAAACTGTAGTAAGATGGAAATTAAATGATCCGGTATTTTGGTGGATTTCGAAAAATCTAAAGACAACTATATCATTAATATTTATTATAATTTTTCATCTTATTTTCTAAAGATGTTAATGGAAAAACGGAAGGAAAAATTCCACGACCTGGATTCAAACTTGGACCATGAACATCACGTGTTAGTCCAGTTATCAATTAATAATAACTCAAGATGTTAACATACACCATACCTCAGGTGTTAAATTATCGATGAAAATAAGAAAAAAAATTCCACAGTCTGGATTCGAACCAGGAACCTTCAGCTCATGCCAGTGATGCGCTAACCAATTGCGCCACCATGGACCTGAAAGCATTATGCTATGTACATGTCTTTTGGGCTTGGTTAGCGTAATTACCTAGTCCGCAGGCTGGGACTATCCTTCCTAAGGCGCAATATTCATTAAAGAATAACTCAAGATGGGACCATGAAGTTTTTTAACATATGCCATACCTCAGATGTTAAATTATCGATGAAACTAAGAAAGAATAGTGTACAGCCTAGATTCGAACCAGGAACCTTCTTTCAAAATTTCATCGATAATCATTTAATGTCTTTACAATATGTTTGGACCATTAACTCCATTTAAATTAATTACTTTCATATCTTATTTTCTGTTTAATATAGGAAGCATAAAACAAAGAAGGAAATTATTTTATATTGACGGCGAAGGATTTTTATTTACGTACCGATGAACAATACATAAATAGTTTATTCAATAATGAAGGAATGAGAAATATTACTTTTTTAAAGGCATAGTCCATTCATCATAGCCACATCATCTGATGCAATTCTTATGAAGCCATAATGGAATATAGACGCTAGTTCGTCAGTCAATCAGACGAAGAGCAAGTTAAGTTTCGCGGCTTTTTTGCGCTAAATGTTTTCACGAGCGAAAAATCATTCATGCATTGTGGGTTTTTCTTAAGAGTATTGAAGAGAAATGTACTCTCGGGTAAAGCCAACACGTGGATTTCAGTGAACCCAAGTTAAATTTGTAATTAATAGCCTAATAGGCGCTGCTGACGAACAAAGGCGAGCCGAAAACTGGTTCCTCTGACCTTCGTCTGCCTCTACCCCCATCGACCTGCTTTTTACCCTTTGAGCTCCATTTTATTTCGAACTACTGTCCTTAGTTTTGCTCGACAAGAATCTTAATTTTTTAGAAGCGTGTTTGTTTGACAAAGATACAGAGCCAAGACGAAAAAATATAGAGAAAAAAAAATAATTCCATAAAAAATTTTAACTACTTATCATGGGTGACTTGGCAGGGAAAAAATATTCGTTATTTTGTATAATTGAATTTCTCACTCGTCTTTCATGAGTGACAATTCCTTATTTTGTACGTTGCAATTAATAATTTAAATCAATATAAGTTTTAATGAAAATAAAAAGAATGAATCATATTTCAGTCTTTTGTCTAATTTATTAATGAACATTTAAATTTTTAATTTTTTATAATGCACTGAAGTCATGCCATTAATGCAACATAAAAGAAATTTGAAGAGTACGCATAATATTTTTATAGCATTCATTTATCATATACATTTTCACCTTAAGTAATGTTCAATAATTTCCTAATCGATATAAATAATTCAAATCTGTTCTGAAATCGAGAGCGCTCATTTCTTAAGATTCACTTCCTCGGTTGTGAGAAGATTTCTATATGACGAGATGCAAATGATAAAGTGGAAAGAAAAAAGAAAAAAAAAGAAAAAGAAGAGGAGAGAGAGAGAGAGAGAAGCAAACTCTTCTGCTTCACGTTATGATCTTTTTCCCCATGGAGTGAATCTATGCCATTGCCCTTAACAATTGAACCCCCTCCACGTAAAATTAGTTCTTCGGAAGAATGAGGTCAGTAGTGACCCGTTCCCATGCGATTTTGTTTTTGAACGCCCGTCTGTTTCATAAAACATCCACCTTGAGTTCGGCCTCGGCACAATAAACGTTCGTAGAAATCCCCTCCTTCTCAGCACATACACACACAGAGTTTGAGAGAGAGAAAAGAGACAAACCTTCATTTATACATGGTGGAAGAAAAGAAAAGTCTATATACATAATAAGAATCCATTAAAATATTTCTTTCCCTTTCCTTTTTTGCACAATTCGCAATTTACATTGTCTGCGCACAACGGAAGAGAAATACTGTTTTCCTCAAGAAATCTTTCATGCAATTATCTGTAGTTGTAATATACTCCGTGCAGAAATTATATCCATACAATATGAAAAGTTAGAATATTGGGAAATACCCTAATGCAAACATTGTTATGTAAAAAAAAATAAACCAATTGAAATTAGCTGTCATATAAGATTAGTGAAATGAAATGGGTTTTTAATTAATTGTGAATCTTTCTTCAAAATATTGTCGACAAGAATCCGATAATCGGAACTAATATAATATACTCTTCATTATATTATTGTTTTGTGTTGTCAGGGGTAGAATAAGAAAAGAGAACAAAAATGCTAAATTAAAACGCATCTCAAACTCCATATTGTGTAATAAAAATAATTTTGCTTTGAATTATTTTTTTCTTTGATATTTGCATTAAAAAACAGAATGAATATTTTTATTTTTATACGATACTCCGATTTACTCTTTTTTTGAGGCATTTACAAATTTGTAGCGAATTGAGCTTATGGTATCGTCTGAAATAATATTTCTTAAAAATCTACCTCCTGTGTGTTTAGTAAGAATATTTTCCCCAAAAAACTTTTCTTATCAAATGTACATGGTTTTCTGCACTGAATTAATGTTTCTTTTCGAATTTTTGACTTCGTTCTGATGAGATAAATTCATGTTGAACGTCATTCAATTTTGTAAAATTTATAATAATTAGTTCTTATTTACTTTCTTTAATATTTGAATTTCATCTCATAGATACTTAATGCTGTATTCTAATATAGGTAAACGTACAACAAAACCAAACACTTTATATTGTAAAATTGTACTGTCATCCGTTCATATTAAATACAAATGTTATTAAAAAGTAATATAAACACGGAAACGAGAAAACCGTATTAAATTCCTTTAGTGTGCGAAAATAAATATTCACTAGCGAGATTTTTCATCTTTAGAAACATCTCGACAGAAATAATGCAAATGTTTATTTTTTTGTTTATAAATATTCGTATCGCTTAAATAACTTATGAGCCGGGTTTCTCATAGTCCCTTATTAATGAATAAAATATACTAAATTGAAAGTGAATAATTATTGCATTAGGCGTTCTTATTAGAGCGTTAAAGGAACGAAATTGTTTTCTTACCTGAGCCCGGAGTGAAGAGCAGAAAGAGGAGAGTGAGCAAGTGCGGCAGCGGCTTCATCATCATCATCATCCTCAGAGAACTCCAATCCCGCTCAACCACAAACACTGAACCCTCACCGTTTGACAACATTTATTTAAATCTATTTACGATTGCAGCGCCGTCACCCATTGAAACCTCAAAAGTAAACGGTGGTTATTTACTGCTCCTTTTTTCAACCTGTTTGCTTGACTTTTTTTTTTAACATCTTTTAAGATTTTTCTTTTCTCGTCGCACATTTTAAAGCCAATTCAAAGTAAATTTAAAAAATTAATAATTTTGCATTTGAGCGTTCGAAATAATAAATACGCACAAAATTTCATTTGATTTAGAAACAAATTAAAAATAATTTAATATTATTAAAATTGTCTTAAGAATTTTTACTTATCTCCTTCTCAAAGAGAATGTTTCTTATTCTTTTATTAATGTTATTATTAGTCTTTTTTTTTTTTTTTTTGGTAATATCATTTCCTTTATTAATTGATATAAGAAGATGGATAAAGCATTAAAAATACCAAATCATTCAAAATTCAAAATATAGTCATATTAGACTTTATGTCCCATTTATGGTGCGCTGGCTAATTAGGACGAATGTGAGGTCGATAGTAAAATTGTCATGATGACGGGATGTAACACACGATGGTGCCCGAAGCAGGAATCGAACCTTTGAACTCTGCTCCCGGCAGCTTCAAGAGTTTCGCTAATCGTATTTCCTTATAGCATATTTTTGACGTTTTTTGCTGAAACTATTGGTTTGTATTTATTTTATTTTTATATTTATAATCTGTCCGTTTGTATTTTAAAATATAGCGATTTTTGAGTGTGGTTATTTATTTTATTTTTATATTTAT
>JAHWFO010004243.1:266329-287025 GCA_023313115.1 Rhysida immarginata
AAAATAAACCAAATGAACAATTCAATACAATAAAAATTAATAATTAACGCAATGGTGAAATAATTATTAAATTTAATTAAATCGTTATTTAATATTCGAAGACATGAACCCATTTAAACAACGTAACAGCAAATGTAATCATATGACAAATTTCTTGCGTTGTTAAATAATTAACAAAATCCATAAATAAATCCTTTTTTATATAATATAAATTATTTAGTTATGGGCATCTGTAATTGCGATATCTTCCACATCTTTTAAATTAAAAAAGTAGTAAATAAAATTAAGTCGTGTACTTGAAAAAATTCATTCATCATAAATGACTTTTTAATAATAATTTAGTAAAAAAAAAACAAAAAAACAAAAAAAAACGAGTGTGTCGACTAATGTAATTAAGAGCAAGAGTGGTCATTTGCTTTCTCATATTTGCTCTAATTGATGCTGAAATTAATAAACAGATAAAGGAAGGAAAAGGTTGTTATCGATTAAGAAGAAGAAAAAAGAATGAAACATTCTTTTTTTAAACTATTCAAGCGGAGTCGGAGTTGAAACAAAAGAAAAGGAAGGAAGATGGAAAAATAAATGGTGAGAGGAAATAAAAGGAAAGAAAAACTTGGAAATTGGACTAAATGCCGGGAGAAGAATGTGTCCGTGGAACTATAAAAACAAAAGTCATCATTAACCCTTCTTTTTCCTACAGGAAAATTTAAACAGTCAATCTCACCAACGACTTTGTCTCGTTTCACACCGACTGCAAAGGATTGTGAGAGAATTTCTGCATACAATGAGAAAGGATCAGAGAGAGAGAGAGAGAAGAATAGTATATAGGATACCGTATCTATATACAACAATTTATCAAGCTGGTTTTGCTTTTAAATATATTTCATTTAAATTAGAATTTAAATACAATTCTAATTTGCTTTTAAATTAGAAAATCATATATCACTGATCATCTTAATTGGAATACACGTTAACGATTATTAGAATTGTTAAAATGTTCAACTTCATAAAAAAATGTAAACTTATCTTCTCAATATCTCTTCATTTTCTTTAAACAAAGAGTAATCAAGCCTGAAATAAAATGTTTAAATATAAAATAGATTCGAATCAACACTAAGGAAATATTTAATTACTCGCATGAAGAAAAAGACTTAAGCGCACATTAGTTTCTGTAAATGTATGCACAGAAATAGAAGAATTAGTACACATCATTAGTAAGATTATTGATAAGATTATAACTATTAAAAGTCTCAACAGTCAATTACAACCATCACATTTCACCATCAAAGTAAACTGAGTCAAGGCAGAAACACATTCTCTTACTGCTTAAGGCATTGGGCAATTCTCTAATCGTAGCAAAATAAGCCTACTGAGAATATGCAAATTAGATGTATTTTATAGCTATATGCAGATTGTCTTACGGTATTCCACAAAATGACAGCGTAACCTTCCACGAAGTAACGAGTTAAGTTTTCATTGAAGGAAGATTGTAGGTTGCGATTTAGGGCGAAAAAGTGGCTGCTAATTAACACTGCAGTGAAGTAAACACTGAACAGGGCAAATGATTTTGCCAACCGAGGACGACATTCTTGAGAAAACATGCTGTCTCTAACGTCATCTTCTATCTTGCAGCTGTATTTTTGAAAGTGCAAAATATCACATGGGCGATCATTAGTCCATCCAGAATATCCATGAATGATATCGATGAAGTCTATGCAAGAATATGATAACAAAATCTTGCAAACATTCCAAAAAGGACCTTTAGATGTAAGGGAGAAGTAATTTTAAATTTGAGAATTTAAATTTAGTTAAAGTTCCTAAAAAGAGCTACAACTCCCAGAAAAAATTTGTAATAGTCCTGAATGTTACTGATAAATGTTTTATTCAACTGAAAAATGACACCTATTTACGTAATAAAATTAAAGCAAAACCTCTGCGGGATTGAAATAACACTTATTTTTTTGTATTCACACAAAAAGTGTACTCAGAAAACAAAAATAATGATTTTTTTAAAAAAAATTTAACAAATCTGACCTTCCTGGAAATAAATAGCCTATGCAATACAAAAAAATGCTTGGAAAAAGGTATGTAATAGTAACAAAAAAGCACTTGAAAATAGCTAATACCTTGTTGGGCGGTCTTTAGCTTTGGCCACTGCATTTATTCTTTTTGGGAGAGTCAATTAGGCGTTCACAAAAGTCCTGATCAACTTCTTTTCATGATTCTCTGATAGCAATAAGCAGTTCAGTTTTGCATGTTGGATTACGCTTGTTTACACGCTTTTTCAATTCGCAATTCGCACCAAACAGCCTCTATAGGGTTGAGATCTGGGCTGTTTGGTGACAAAGTCTCGTTGAAATCTTTTTCCAGAAGGAGCTCTTTTACATTTTTTTTTTTTTTGCTTGATGACATGAAGGAGCTCTTTTACATCTTGGAACGTTATTTCACTATCATCTGAAAATTGTTCTTCTAAAGTTGGGACCAAAAAGTTTCAACTATTTCGCAATAAACCTCTGCTGTGACTTTTGTTCGTAACACACACAGTTTTCCAACTCCTAAACCGACATAAATTCCAAGTCATCACTTTAGACTTGTGCCGTAAACTTTCGGGAATGAATTGTTCAGAGGAACGCGTCCAAACAAATCGTCCAGGACCATCACTATTTTCAATGGAGATTCTGCTCTCATCACTAAAGATAATCTTTCTCCATTGATCAAGTGACCATGTGGAATGTTCACAGGCCCAAGAGACTCGCTTTTTCCTTTATTTTTCAGTGATGAGTGGTTTGGTATGCGCTTTGCGGAAGAAATAGACTTTCTCATCAAGAGGATTCCTCTATGTTGGGTCACTCACTCGAATACTTGGTTCCGCACTCTTGATGAAGATTTCCTATTTTGTTTAACAATCATCCATATTTGGAGTCATCTCGCGCTGACGTTTTTCTTGGGAGTCATGCCCCTTGCTATTTGAATTGCTTATTGACATTAGAAACTATGCCATGTGAGCATCCAAGTATTCTGGCTACTTCAGTTTGAGTTTTTCCATCTATCAGAAGTATAATTCAAGGGCGGCGATAAAATGGGGTCGGCTATTATTCAAAGAAATATGGCAGTTAAAAAAAGTTCGTTGATAACTCTCCACTTAAATTTAACTTCAAAATGTAAAATACCATTATTCTAATTTTTTGTCAAGAAATTATAAAAGCAATTCCGAGATACCTGAGCTTCTCCACTTGTTTCAATGGGGTTCTGCACTAATTTTCTTCCAGCCTCTTCGCACTTAACTAAAAATCGATCTAGTGCATGTTGAAGAACAGTGTGCAAAGGAACCAAGAAGGACTTCAAACGGATCATTTCCAGGAAGAGTGGTGAGATAAGGCGTCATTGTTCCTTTATAAATAGTGACCTATGAAGGACGAACTCTTCCTGAATTTATAAAACTCGGCTATTTGCGGGCAAGGATTAGACACCACTCTATCACCGGTAGTGTTATCGAAGCAGAAGTCAGATGGGCAATTATAAGTCATGAAGACTGCCAAAGCTAAAGGTGATGATCAAATTCGGTCTTGATGGTATCCTGTGGCTGATTCGGATGTGTCAAGTTGCTTGGTTATCCGGCTAGGCCCCTAGGCAATGCAGACAAACATTGTGGTCCCTATTTTTAAAACTGGAAATCGAAGGGATTGCAACAACGATCGAGGCATATCTTTCCTGAGGAGAGGAGAAGACGGGGAAGACGAAATAGTCGACACCAATCTGACTTTAACACAACGGATCGCATCTTTGCTCTAAGGAAACTGACCTTGAGAAGCTGTGGATGCTTCACGAATAGAACTTAGGAGGCAACAATTGTCCACAAAAAAGATTATTCAACATAGCAGAAATGTAAATATCGACTATTAAGTGGTCATTTTTCAGTATGTGTCCCACTTATTGGTCGAAATGTACATTTATGCTATATTGAATAAATCTTTTTTGTGGACAAGTGTTGCCTCCAACCTTCTACTGTTTCAACATTGACACGATTACTTCGCTTCACTGACAAGGTTTCAGGGTACTACAAAGTGCAGACAAACAAAGTGGTGATCAGTTGACGGTTCTGCCCCTCTACTCGCATGAGTAACCAAAACTGATTGGAATAAGTCAGCTGACACGATTACAAAATCAATCTGGTCCATTGTAATGAATGATATTGCACTCCTTATAAACAGAAAAGATAAAATAATAAATAATAAAGAATAACCCAAGAATGGTCGATGAGGGTTTCATCCATGCCACACCTCAGATGTTTAAATTATTAATGAAAATAGGAACGAAAATTCCACAGCCTTGATTCGAACCAGGAACTGTACTGATGCGCCACCATGGGCGTAGAAGCATTACGCTTCTAGAGCATGGAACTTTCAGTATGGAATTTTCTTTCCTATTTTCATTAATAATTTAAATACCTGAGGTATGGCCTTGGATAAAACCCTCATCGACCATTCTTGAGTTATTCTTTATTGAAATTTACACCATTAGGGAAGATCGTCCCAACCTGCGAACAAGGTAACTCCCCAAAGGACATGTAGATAGCGTAATGCTTCTATGTCCACGGTGGCGCAATTGGTTAGCGCAACAGTACGGTGAGCTGAAGGTTTCTGGTTCGAATCTAGGCTGTGGAATTTTCTTTCCTATTTTCATATTTTCATTAATTTTAAAACAAGTTCACTAATGAATAATGATGAAAGTTTTTGAAGAGAATTGAAGACCTGTAGATGAACAGTAGATGGTTGAAGCGTGAATAACTTGAAGAATTATGGTTGCGAAAGCTGAAGAAAGCGTTGTTGATGAAAGAAGAGTCAACATCTTGAAGAATGATGAAATGAATTGAATCTTAATAACTGGACGAAAACTGTATGTGCAATTGGGAATTACTTTGTTTTTAAAATTGAGAGCCGGACTGTTGGAGTAATGGTAATTTTGAAAATAAGCATGGCTGAAGATTTTGATGTAGTCCAAAATGTAAATAAAGAATCTAAATCAACGTTTTCGAGAAACATTTTTCTCATCATCAGTTGATTTTTTTTTTAATTAAATTGAAACAGAATTGAAAGGGACAATGAACCGTATCTCTTTATAAACGTACAGTAGATATAGCGAATTTTATTTTTATTTAAAGTGGGTTTCTTTATATCCGACAAAGGAAAAAGCACTTAACTGTGTGATTTTTCAATGTTTTTAATAACCAAATACAATATGCCCCTTCCCAGCATCTACTTCCTTTATGATCTTAATTTTAGTGTTGAGATCTAAACTTTATCTAATACGAATACACGTGCAATTCGGCTATTTCTAAGTAATAGCAGTAATTCCATAGCAATTGTTTTCTGTTTCTCTATTATTGTATTCCTCACCCTCTGTTCCTACCACGGTCTATAGATATTCATGGTCATCGAGCTTCGGCCATTTTCCATTGTTTCGAGAAGCTAAGGAAAACAGATCGCATAGATCGCACAATTCCCGACTGCAACCTGCGATAGAGATTTTCATTGAAACTGAATACGAAAGTAAAGTTTCTGTCTGCCGGTAGGGTGGCGCTGCAGGCGCAGTTGGGCAGATTGTACATGCAGCCCCACTTTTCAATAGAGTTCCCGCCCTACCGGGAGCTAGAAACTTTAGCTTCATTTTAACAATGGGGCTCGATGACCATGAATATCTATAGACCGTGGTTCCTACCAAATGAATAAACCAATGCCAAACCAATGTTTTTTCAAAATTTCGTTATATCAAAATAAAAGTTTTGTAAGAACCCATAAAATGATTCTTTACATAAGTATTTTCGTCATATCAGATTTCGTTTTAACCGTAGAAAATTTGTACAATGAAGTATCGAGTTCGTTGGGAATTCGACTGTATTTACTTTCCTATAACCGAGTTCGTTATATGTGGGTTCGACTGTATTTAAATTGACAATGGTTAATTATTTTCTTTGATTTTTGAATATTTTGTCGTGTTTATTTATGTAATAGAATTTCCATTTGTTATTGATTTCTGTTGATGGTTTTGCTAATTGTTGATGTTAGTTATTTTAGACTCTTTGTCTTTTTAGACTCTTTTATATTGGTCTTTTTAGACTCTTTATTTTAATTATGGACTTCATCAAAATCTTCAACCATAATCTTCTTCAAAATTATCATTACTCCAGCACTCCGGCTCTCAATTTTAAAAACAAATTCCAAATAGCACATCCAGTTCTTCAGATTCAATTCGGTTCATCATTCTTCAAAACTTTGACTCTTCTTTCATCAACAGCGTTTTTTTCAGCTTTCGCACCCATAATTCTTCAATTTCTTCACACTTCATCTACAAGTATTCAATTCTCTTCAAAAAATTTTATCATTATTCATTGGTAAACTTTATTTTATTATTTATTATTATTATTTTATCTTTTCCATTTATGTTTCCTAGTTGTCACAAATCTCGAACGGCGGTCGAATTTGGTCAGGTTTCTTAAATCTGATGAAAAACTGAAGCTGCTAATGTAATAATTGCATCAGTATTGAACGGCGGTCGGATAGGATTGTAAAATCTGATGCAATACAGCAAAGATGAAACTGACTTTACATGTTTGTTTTTGAGTACAGGATTACGAGTAATATAGAAAACATGATTTGTTTCAATTAATTTGGACAAGGATGTTACGGAAGACGTTCATGATGGAAAATCTATTGTTACAACCTGAGAGTAGACAGAACGCTTACGGCATCTCACGCTCGTTGCCTCTTGGCAGCCATCTTGTGGTGGGACGATGTTGCGTTTTACACTGCAGAAGACACGGAGTAAGATTAGGAGGTGAGGAAACGACAATACGTTTCCATTGTTCTTTAGTGTTCCTTTAAAGCAAGTATTTCCCCGATTAGCCGCCAGGGTCGCTGCATGTCCAGAGTGCTCTATATGAGAATAAAAGAATCTTAAAATTTATGACTGCGATGTATCTTTTATAGAAAACGATGGGAAGATTTATTTTCGTCGGTTTATTTTTTTTTTTTCGGAAATAGATATCCTGACACCTGAAGAAATACTATTTGAACTGCTGGACTCAAAAATTTTATTTTCCTTGCAATGATTATAAAATTGAAATTATTGTAAAACTCATTCATTATTATTTAATATTGATATTAAGAGTTTTGTAAGCAGGTGAGTATGGGAAAAGACTAAAAATAAAAGAAAATTTTCAAACTCTTTGTGCACTAAGGAATTCTTCAACGCTATACCTACAGGGTGAGAAATAAGTTACGTATAAACGGTAATTTAGGGGTAAATGTTAACAGGCTGTGTTCTACAAGTTTTCCATTGCCATTTTTAAAGTTACGGTTAAAAAGTTACGTTATGATTTGAACCCTTAAAGAGGTCAAAGGTCATATTTGACACCACCATTGTTTAGCCCCTACCTAATTTCCTATATGTTGCCTGTAATAGATTTGTTGTATATGGGGAAGAAGTAGAGTAACAGACTTTTGACTCACCCTGTATATTCTGTTCTCCTTCATCTTACGTTATTCGCATTTAACATTTTTTTTTTTTATTTTATGAACAAGAAATTTTTATATCCGTAAAATTCATGAAACTCTCGGTTTTTTCTTTATATAATAAGGACTACTAAAATAAGGGCATGGATGTTTGTGTTTGTCCCTTTCATTAACATCCTTTCATCATGCGGAAGGCAACGAGAAACCAATGCATTATAACTCTTCCTTAGAAAACTGTGAATGGAGAGCATAAGCCCACACAGCCACCAGAAGTCGATTTCGACTTGATGGAACTCAACAACAACAACTAAATTCTATGCCCTAATTTAAAAACTCGTTATCTTTTTCAAAAAACTATAAATTGTGTTCATTTTATTTTTCGGATAGGTAAAACGTACAAAATTTGTTATTTATGTTATAATGACCCAAAGCAAGAAGTTACGAGTTAATATTTCACCCAAAAGCCAGATATTTTTGGTAAACGTGATTCAGAAAACACGTGAAAGTTGTATTTTCAAAATAATTGATTGACCTTAAAATACCTATAAATTGATATCAAACCACTTCCAAAATTTGTGATCTGTTAAAATTTCTCCTACATTTTACGATCCATCTTATATATTAATAAAGCAAGAAACGCATCGTTCAAATTTACCTTTTAGCACCCAATAGCACTGTAGACATGCAGCGCCTCCCACTGGCTGACGTAGCGAACTACTTACATTTAAGCGTGGCCTTCGAGATATTAGACTGTTATTATATTAGATATTATATTCCGCATCGGGCGTTGGAAAAGGCGTTGTCTTGCTTTCGAGTTTCGGTCTACTCCACCAAAGAACTCAGAAACCGCAATGTTGGCTTCGTAGCTGGTGAAACGAAATTTTTTCTTCGTTGTCCCGCTCATGGTTAATTATTATATTTTATATATAATTTATTAATTTATTTTAATGCTTCGAGAAGTGACTTGAAGCTGGAGGAGTGAGCTTCGAAGCAGCGAAAACACAATGGCTGCTGAACGGGAGCAGCAGGGGAGCAGAAGACTAGTTACGTCACTAACGGGTTAACCACAGCCCACTAGATAACGGGTTATCTAGTGGGCTGTGGGTTAACTCTAACTGGCTCGTTAATTTTGTATCGATCCTAAGTTAGATAGACTTACTGTCATTGAGCGTCTATCGAATTCGGACAGCCTAACGTAACAGAAAACAGCGTGGCACAAACAGCTCTTATCGGCTGTTCAAGCGAAATGATATATCGAAATACAATATTTTAGAAAAAATCGCCCATCGCTACTAGGTACCTTATAGGTATTTTCTGAGATACTGCCGACTCCGCTTATAAGATCCGAGAAATTGAAACAAGACTCTTATAAGTGGAATCACAGAAGACAAGACAGTTATTTTGAGGAAAAGAAAAGTGGCTCTTATAAGCATTTAGCTCTTTTATGTGGAGCTCAAAGAATTTCTCAACTGGTCACATGATTACTTGTGAAGTTCAGTGACTTTGGGTGTGTTTGTTTATTGCCATGAAAGCGACTAGCCATCACCACGAAGCCATGAAATTTGTCAGCCTGACGATTACAAACGACTTCGTGAGAGCGACTGCTTTCAAGCGGGCAATCGACAACAGTGATATATGCCTTCTAATGCTCGCAGTAAATAGCGAAATGATGAAACAGTATTTTCTTTAAATTACGTTTTCGAAATAATCCAAACGTGTGCAGCAGAGCACTGGTTCGAGATTACACTTTGCAGCAACCCTTTTCGTTGCTTATTCTGTTGCATGAGCTTTCTTACATATACTGGCATTCGTGAGTGAAGACGATTTTGTGTAAGAAAATATCCAATTTTCGTTACAATTAGATACTGCACGGCTAAGAAGGTTGGAAAAGGTACGTTAATGATTTTGAAAAGATTTCTTATCAAGATGTTTAATAATAGGCAAAGGTGTTGATTAAAAACAAACCAGCGACTCAGCGACAAAGATTCAAAAGTATCTCAACGCTTATGATAATCACTCTGTCTTCCTTGTCGTAATTGTCGACTTATATTCATCGCTTCATGCCTGTATGAATTTAGTGTTATAACTTTTATATAGGTTTTCTTTTGCTGAAGTGTCTGTACATTTTTGGCGGTAGCACAAGCATGGATTACAAATCGATTTTTAAACTTACTTTTACTTTAAAAAGTTCACTAAAAATAGTGCCTCATAAGTAGGAATCCATAAATTAAAAAAAAAAGAAAAAACTGTGGCGGAGCGTTTAATATTTTCTAAACTACCTATATTTTATAAGTCTAGCAAAAACTCAATTCATCATGTACTTACACTAAAATGCATGTTTGCATTCATAAATCCACTGACTAAAGCACTAGATAATTTGTGACGTCGCCACGCTTTTACATTTTAAAAATTTTTTGCATTCTTATTTTTTGCAAAGATTATTTTTACTTTTTTTTTTTTTTTTTTTACATTAAAAAGTGCGTTCGTTAAAAGTCTTTTATTAAATCAGAATGGGCTTTCTCGTTTTAAATAGCCTAATGGTACCTAATTTCCAAACATACCTCTTAAAGTAATTCAATTCCTGCAACATACTACAGAATTACTTTGGTGAATAAATTTTTGAACTCGACGAATGTAATTTAGGGCGTGTCTAAAAAGTCCGACCGGTCGCCAACAGGTCACGTGGTACGATCGGCGGCCGTTTGCTTCCGTTTGTTCGTTCATGGACAGCGCGGTCGTGAGCATTCTGCTTCAAAATGGCGTGGCAGCAAGTTTCCTCCTCATTTAAGTTACTACGAATTAAAATTGTGTGCATACATAAATTTTCTTCACCCGTCTTTTCTTTTTCGTATTCATTTCTTGTTTCTTGATGCTGTCCAATGATGTATTTTTCTATCTCCTTTCTCCAAAATATATTTATTACGTATTGGGCATTCGAACACTTGAATTTTCTACGTTCGTCCGCCATTTTGATTCTACTCATCGAGGCAGCCGATCGGCGTTGGACTCCGGTCGCGATTAGTGCGACCGGTCGCGTTATGAAAACGCTCATCGCGACCGATCGTTACTTTATGGACAAGCTGTTCGCGACGGGCTTCGACTGGTCGCGACCGGTCGGACTTTTTAGACACACCCTTATTCACAAATGGTCTAATACTTTAATTAGAATTTTTAGCTATTTCATGATTTTTTTTTTAATTAATCCAATATTAATCTGAAATAAATGGCAACCAAGTTTTACATAATCCACCGCAATGCCATTAGTTTCCTAAAAAATGGATTAATGAATACAAAATTTTAAACAGGTCAACGTTTTATGTTTATTACGCATTACAATATTGAATTTTGTCTAAAGCAAAAGACGCCAACAGTTTTTTTAAATACTGGGCATAGCAAATATAGAAATTGAATTCCTTACTCTTTACATAAGTGAATCTAAATTTATAAATTCAAAGTTTTTAATGCTGAATAGGAGCCAGAGAAATCTACATGTTCAACTGAAACAAACCTAAGAAGATCATAAAAAACCGCCGATATCTTCAAGGGACACCAACTGTTATACTGGAAGATTTGACTGCCACTCGATATCGTCTTCTGCGGGCAGCCAAATCGAAGTTTGGCCCTAAAAATGTTTGGAGTTTTGGCGGTCGAATTTTCACCAAGGACTCAATAGGGAAAATGATTCCTTTATCATCTATTAATGATTTCAATTTAGTCACTTAGAATTTTGTCATGATTTATTTAATCTTCTTATTTCTGATACACTTATTTTATTCAATCTTTGTAATAATTTATTGTTTTATCTTTAATTATATGATTGTAAAGTTTGTTGTTTAACGTTTAATTTTGTTTGTTTAAATTCCTTTCTCTTATTGTTTATTTTACAGCATAATTTTTGATTATATATTTTTATTTATTAAGTGATTTTATTATGATTATTATTATTATTGCTGATTGCCAAGCTAAAACATATCGGTCTTTCTGATATTGCTGTGGAGTGGTTCAGTTCCATGTTAAAAGGAAGATGCTTTAAATTACGATTTCTTGAACAGCCTGGCTGCATTTTTCCTATCAAAAGTGGGGTACCGCAAGGTCCTTTATTATTTAATATTTTTGTTGCGGATCTTCCGCACGTACTTGCACCATTGCGCCCAAAAATATTGATGTACGCAGATGACGTTTTACTATATCATGCTGTTAATAGCTGGGATGACTGTAAAGAATTACACGAGGCACTGCTGCGTGTACACCAATGAGCTAATAATAACGGTCTTGAATTAAACCCTCAAAAATCTTTCGTACTCTCGTTCGGACGGTCCGTAACTCCGTTTTTATATAATTATCATGTTAATAATGCCGCCCTCACTAGGACTAACACTATTAGAGATCTGGGTGTGACACTGGCCGACAATTGCTCTTTTGTTAGCCACATGAACCAGATATATTTGGACATTTCTAGACGTATTGGGATGATAAAAAGATCTATACACTTCTTCTCTAGTCCAAGCACTTTGAGTACTTTATTTAAAGCTTTTGTTTGTCCCAAAATTTTATATTGCGTTTGGATATGGTTCGGTGGCAATCTTCAGGTCCTGAACAAAATCCAACGTAAATGTGTCAGTTTTAATAACTTTGTGGCAACTCGTTTGAAAAACTTCAATTCTCTATCTCACCAATATAAAGATTTTAACTTAAACCGCATTATAAGTAACAATCTTTTTAATATTTTTTTAAGTGTCTTCCATCACAGAATTGCGGTATCTTCTTTACGCTCTGATTTTAATTTTCTCTCATTAAAGGCGACTCGTAGAGATTATATTATTAAACCTGTTATTCGTTGGAATTCGCACATTGCTCGGATTAATCCTATTAATAAATTAATTAAAAATTACTACGAGAATTTTAAGGACGTTAGCTTATTTGACTCTAATGATCTTCATATTTACTTATTCTCCTAAATTTATTCTCTTTTTACTATTTTATGTGTTTTGTCTGACTCGGCCGTTGTTCGGTATCATCATTCTATATGTTTTATATGTATCATTAACCCCGCCTTGGGCTTCGGCCTGTAGGTCGAGTGTATCCCTGTTATTGCTACATTATTATTATTATTATTATTATTATTATTATTATTATTATTATTTTTTATTTTAATTTTTATCTTATCTAGTTTTTGACAATCTACATATAGCTTTTAGTATCTAGTTTTCCAGTTTTATTTTTTATTAGTAAGTTTTTGATGTTACCCCTTAGGTTTAATCTTATGTTTTTTATTTTTATATTTCTCTCCTTATCATAGCTTAAGGCAGTTTATCTTACCGATTCATAATTTAATCTCTTATTAGTTGCAACCCTATTTTCTCAATTTTCTACTTAATCATTATTTTCATCTCCTCTCCGCTACTTCAGTTTTTGATTAGACTCTTCCTATTTTTTTTATTTGTTTTTTTTTTTTTTTGTAGTCTTCTCTTTTATTTTTTGTTCTAAAATCTATTTCTCTTTTCTGTATTTAGTCCGTTATTTAAATCTGAGGTTTTCTTTCCCTGTCTCATTATCTTCACTTTTTCATCTACTTATTTTAACGATGGCTCGCTATGAGCTCCCTATTACTCTTAATACTCTAAATTCTGTAAGCAATTCTATACCAACTACTTCAGCTGACCATTATTTAAGCTTTTTTTATCTTAATATTCGCAGCATAAATGCTAATTTCTCGTCCTCTCTTGTGACCTTGAACAACATTCCTATTGCCCCTAAAATTATAATCTTTACCGAAACTTGGACTTATGATTCCTCTGAAATTCCTGAAATCGCTAACTTTAACACTGCCTCAATTCACCGGTCTAACAAACGTGGTGGAGGCATTTGTATCTATATTGCAAAAACTCTTAAGTATACCATCATATATAAATATACTATGATCTCGAATGATTTTGAAATTTTAACCACCTCTATTAACGATAAATTTATTATTTCTATTTATCGGCCTCCTTCCGGTCATTTCCCAACTTTCTGTTCTCACCTAGTTCCAATACTTCTCGAACTACAAATGACGTGTAAATCTATTATTCTTTTAGGAGATTTTAACATTAATTTCAATAAACCTTCCTCCTGCCTTAACCTTTTATTAGACCCTATTACTAGAGCTGGCCTTACCCCTACCTCTTATTCTTTTTCTCATTTTTCTACTCAACATAACACGTATTCTGCAACCGATCTTTGCTTCTCTAACCTTAATAATGTTTTAATTAGCAACACCTTAGATGTTTCTATCTCTGATCATTTTCCCCTGTAAATTATCTTTAATCTACAAACTACTAATAATCTTTGGCAAAATCCAATGATCTCCAGACTCCACTATCTTCCAAACCATATTCTACTAACTCTTTATTACTCTTTGATACACTCCTCCCTTTGCTACGGTATTATTTTCTGGGGATCCTCCACTTCGTACAATCTAACTAGACTCTTAAAACTCCAGAAATGGTTCCTTCGTACACTTTTGAAAATACACTTGCCTCTTCCAGTCTCTCAGCATTTTGCGTCATAGCGTATTTTAACCGTTCACCAGATTTATTTCCTTCAATTATGTTCTTTCATATATAAAGCCACAAATTCTCAACTGACCCTATCTTCTCCTCTTAATATAAGATTACATCAGCACTTCCACACCTATCCAACCCGCATAGCTGGTGATATTCGACTACCCTTAATTAGAAATAATTACCAAGGAAGATGTATTTCTTTTATCGGTATTAAATACTGGTCTCAGTTACCCTTAGATATTCGCTCTTTACCCCTCTATAATGACTTTAGAAAAGCGCTAAAAAATTTTATATTTTCTAATAACACCCTTTAATTTGTCATCATACTCATCTATTTACTTTTGGCTTCAGCTTTTATTGAGTTTCCTTTATAGCTGCAACATTCCTTCGCTTGGATCGTAATATTATAATTAAGTATTTATTTAATTATTTATTCTCGTTAATCGACTCAGTACGTTTTTTGTAATTAGAACGATCAATTTAAGTACTCTCTCTTTATTATTGTCTTAATTTGATTTGATTTGTTTTGTTAACCCTTAAAAACACTTTCTTTTACCCGTCGATACTAACTGTATGCTTCTATATTGTATTTACTCCTGTTGCCCCCGGGGACCTAACTCATCGGTCTTATACCATACCGGTCCCCGGTCGGCACCATTATATTTTCCTTTAATAATAATTTAAATAAATAAATAAATAAATAAATAAAATGCGAACTGGTTTCCCTGAGAATTACGATCAAATTCCAAAACTCAACTAAGAATGAATTTGAAAGCTTGAAAGAAAGTGGAACCAAATCCTATAAACTGTATACCTAAAACTTGCCTGCATCCTAAGAATTCAATCTAAAACCAGTAATCTCCTGAATCCTATAAATTTATTCCTAACCAAAAATCCTATAAAACGACGAATTAGAATTCTCGAGTTCTTATTCAGCATTAAACCACTATTAAAAGATAAACGTTAAAGTAAAGAGCAAGGAAGTACATTATAAACAAGAAATTAATCCTCCCGAGAAAGGTATAGGAAAGTAGCGGAAGCGCTGAGGTCGTCTATTTTTATCCGCAATTTTTACCCCCTCCCTTCCCATTTTTTAATCAAAAAATTGATTTTTTCGAACGTAGTATTTAGAAAATGAAAAAAAGAGCTCTATATTCTTTCGTTTCTCATCATTTCCGATCTAATGATATATGACATGCCATATGTTGTCATAGTTCTAAAGACCAGGCGACTGCCACCCCCACAACTCCGACCCTATTGGAACAATTTGGCCCAAACTTTACAGTAATGTTGATCTTGCTTAGAGGAATCTGCATACCGAATTTCACTCTTTTATATGCATAAATACGGGTAGATTTTTTGGTCCCCTCTAAGTTCCGCCCCCGAAACTCCGACCCCAGTGGGCCAATCAAAACCAAACTAAATAGTGAAGGTGCACATGCCCATAGTAAGGTACATCCGAATTTCAACTTTCTACCTCAAAAAATGCGGAAATTATGAAGGGGACGGACGGACGGACGGACAGACAGACGGACATTGTGAAAACAATAAGTAGCTCCATTCTTCCGCTACTTAATAACCATGAACTTAATGTTTGGTTCTTAGGGTGTTGTCTTTATGAATCTTGTGTTGTAGTCCAAATGACGATCTGGAATATTCAAATTAAAAAAAAAAAAGTCAATTAGTAAAAATGAATGCAATAAAAAGGATATAAATGATTCTTTTTAATAAATGATATAATATTCGTTCTCTACTTTAATAGTCCGTTTTCCTTCCACACAAGATGATCCTTACTGAATGTCGATGTCCTTTTGGAGGTTATTGGAAGTGAAACATTCGACGATAAATAAACCAAAGGATTTCAAAACGATTTCAAAACCTAAAGCTGAACACATTAAGATTAAAATGATCGCAAAAAATTCTGTATTTACCTCTTTGAGGGACCAGCTTTCACTGCTTAACGACCGTACTGCAAAAGGCAACATCTGAATTTCACGACAATCTCGTCATAGGGGATGCTGAATATCTTCCGAGGCCTTTGATATAGTGAACTGCATAAAATATTAAAGCACATTAAATATTTCTAAACAAGAAAATAGGAATTTCTTGGTTTTAAACAATCTTCAATGCATAAATAAAGAAGCAGCTAAGATCCTATGGAGAAATAAACTAAACAAATATTAAATGTACATTTCAAATGCATGCATGAGCGATCATATAGACCTATGATTTTTACCTTGCTGGAAGGCTTTCAGATAAATTCCTCGACGGGACGGATTATTGTGCAGATTCCTCAGTTTCTTATTACAGCCTTGAATTCTCGAGTTTTTTTCCCATTTCAAGTTGCTTAACATAACAAGCAGCTTATTAGGAAAAAATTTCAAAATAACAGTTTTTTTTTGTCTAATTTGAAAAATGCTGTTTATATGTTTGTCTTGTCATGTTTTTAAAAAAATTATCAAGCATTATATTTACTTAAATTCTTGAATGCAGTGAAGTTTTAATAGAGCATAGTGTTCACCTTAGAGATGTTTTTACAAGACGAAAACTACTGAATTACATTAAGGCCACAGGTCATATTCATCGGTAACTTCAGCTTTATCTCACGTCTACAGCGGCTGGGACTGAAATTTAATTCAAATAACACATTAGATTTTAAATCTAAACTATTTAAAGTAATGATCATAAAGATCCAAATGAATTAAATTTTTGAAAAATCAAAGAAAAAATGCGATTAAATTAAATACTTACCAGATGATTCATGATGAAAAGAAGTCCTCGATTGTTAATTTTCGTACAACATCAAAGATGAATCACTGAAATGTTGGTGCGAAGCCTATATCACTGCAGGAGAAATTTTCAAAGAAAAGGAAACTAAGATTCCATATACGTATGAAACAATTTTGTTGTAAGTTTTCTAAGTTTCATTGTTTAATGAGAAAAAAATTCTATAATTAAAAACAGTTTTAATTTGAAACACTAATTGCTATGAAATTGTGAGATGGCCTTTTAAGCTAGTCTTGAGTGTAGCATTAAGGAAAAAATAACCTAAGTTACCTGAAAGAGAAATTCCATCGAAATTCCATATTTTAGCTTTTTTACGAGAATCCCGATTCTTGTAATCTGATATATTAAAATTAAAAATTAGATCTTTATAAACTGATACTCACTTGCAGCAAACTGTTTATCTAGAATAACTTGTAGAAAGTAGTGGCAGAAGATTAAAGTAACATTTTACTTGCCAACTGATCATACTACCAAAATAAGATAAGTCATATTTATATCTAAAACTTAACACCATAAAACTTAGAACATAATGAAGCAAATCTACCGTTAATATTAGAAGTGTAATGTTAGAAAGGGGGGGGTGTTAAATAGGGAAATTAAGTAAATTTGCTTCTTTATGCATAGATTCCCTTTTCCTTGAAATGAATAAAAATTTAACTCCCATCTTAGAAACATTTATTGGTAATATCCTAAGTTATAATCCCATGAGCCCAACTCTTCGAATTTCCGGAATAAACACACACACACACACACACAGAGACACAAAGAGAGAGAGAGAGACATAAATGGCGCCAAATATTTACAAAATATTCGTTGTCCAGTGTCTCTTCACGGAGGAAACTGCACTGGAACAAATTCAGAAGCATTCATCTTGAGCATGTCCAAAGAATCCGGACCGATGTTCGCTCAAATAACATCCATAAGGGTAGAGCTGAAACTACAAGGGTTTTATCCACGTATAAGCTAATATTTGATAAGTGAAGATTGAAGTGTTCAGATTCTCCTAGCTCGATAATTTTTGGAGATCGAAAAAAAATTGTTGAATTGAAAACGTTCTGTCACATTCTGTTGTCGAAGAATACATGAAATTTAAACCAACTTCTTCACCACTTGACGGGAACCAGATCCGTCAACTTTCAAGTTGAATTTGTTCAATATCATGAGGCACGATCCAAGTAAAGCTTCATTCCAACCTACAAATAAAAAATTGAACACAATAGCAAAGCAAAAAACTTAACATTAAATTTGACAGCTATAACCCTTTCCCCATACAAAATAATACTACAAATCCCTTTCCTTAAGTCGGATCACAATTTTCAAAACTAACAAGGATTTCATATAGACAATTAACAGTTCAAAGAGTCACTAAAGTTCGGCTTGACAACGTCCTCAGTCATCACTCATGATATAGAAAATGGAGAAACGAATTTAGAGGACATAGCAGGAATTCGAAGTCAGATCAAAGACGTACAATAATGTGATGCTCTCTCTCGACGGCTCAAAAAAGCTGAAATTGTGCTCACTCTGTTCTCTTATACCCTTTGAATTTCCGAGGAAACTGCAGTTTATTCGACACCACAAATTAATTTCATGAGCAGTCTTGAAACTACTTTCGAAAAAGAAAACACGCTATATACCCCCTTCCCCGCACACATCAACAAGAACCCCGTTCCCCATTTCACACATTTACAGTTCAAAAAGTCACTTGAAGTTCTGAAGTCCTCAGTCGTGATATCGAAGCTGGAAGCTGAAGAAACGAAATTAGAGGAAATAGCACGATGGATTCGAAGCCAGATCAATATGAGCAAATTCTGATGCACAAAAGCTCAGTCACGACGGCAAGTTGATCACAAACATACACACTACACCCACCCTTCAGATGATTTTTATCCAGCTCTTTGTAATTCTTTCACATTCAGCTAAGTCACAATCACAAACTGAAGAAAAACACTGGCTGCAAATCAGACTTCTTAATTACAGAGTTATTCGCCACTATAGAAATTAACTTCATGCGCCCTCATCTCTTATTACGACTTCTGAAATAAAACAAATACGCTACATGCGTAATGAAATCAAAATCTAGTAGTTTTTCTTAAAAAATAACTAATACTTACAATCTTGAGATTGCGACTTTTATCTTTGATTTTGAAACGAAAGTTGGGTGGCTTCCTCTAAGATTAAATAAAATAATGCAAATATTAATTTATGTCATAAAGGTGCTGCATGAAGAAAACGTGATCCAATTATTAATAAAGTTCATTAAATATATTAAACAAAATATTAGACAAAAAGTGTTTAATAGCTCCATGTCAAGTTAAAATAATATAAGAAATATCTCTTTAGCTTCATTTATAAATTTTTCCTTAGGGAAAATTCACGTTTTCTTTATGCATGTTCAATAGGTTAAACCACACGTTGTGTGTTTAAGGAAAGAATCTGGGCATATTAGGATAAATGCTCCCGCAGGAAAAGATTGGAACATCGTACTCAACCAAAGTCAGTTTTTTAACCTGTAAAATTTGGAAAAAAGTATTAGAATTTGTTTATAACAAAAATTTAGGATAGTCTTAAAAATATTAAACATTAACTTAGTCCTAAAACGCATAAATACAAACTTATCTAGATTAAATATTCTATTACTCACCATTACGAACCTTAAAACCTACACACAGATTGCCGGACAGCAAGCTTCCCTTTACACGTGGGAACCAAACTGTACGCACAATGTTTACAAACTAAGATCGCTTTTACCAATACTTACGAATTGGTAATTAGTTACCTAAAAACGGTGTGTATCCCTTGCCTTGTACCATGAGGGAAAAAAAAATACGAAGTTAGTAATTTACATTTATAACGCTTTTACCTAACAACCCTAACAATGTTATTATTGGTTGGTCACCGTTCAGGGACAATTGGATTGTATGATATCCTATGTAGAAATCCAACGTCAGATTTTGTTTGGTAGACCAGCCATGGTTAGTAATGGGCAATCGAGATAGATAGACAGACAAATGGGTCAGCACCAGTATGCAGCAGAATGCATACCGCCTCAGAAGGCATGGTACAATGGCTGTTGGAATGAAACCAAACTAGCCTTATGGATTCACACCAAAATCAAGGGAGAGTGCAGTAGAACACGCTAATTGACGTGTCTACAGAATGTTGTGGTCCTGTGTTTACTGCCTTGACACGGTTCACTCATCACCGAGCCATAGTTTCTAGGCAGTAATAGCTAAATGTTATCCTGTGTTTGCTGTCCGCCCCGGTTCCTCATTAACCGAGCCAGACAGCAACCGCTAAAGTTTAAACTAAACATACACATTAAATTTTAAGTGAGTATTTTTAGAGTGTGAAAAAATATTTTAAAAGCTATGGGGACAGGGAAGAATTATAAGTGTTTAAATTTGAATTTTAAGTGTTACTTAAATCTAGAACTACTTAAAGTGCATGAGTGCATGTACTAAAGTGCATGTTATTGAGTGTGTATGTGTATTTGTGTAATGTTGTCTTCAGCCGCCAAAAAGTTGTCTTCTGCACCTGAAAAGCTAGCACACAAAGATACCCTGAAAGGCCTTCAACACCCACTTTCAATATAAAGGGATAGCGAGGTCTTTCCCCGTCCTTTAATTGCTGTCCTTCGTGCGCTGCTGTCCGCTTCGGACTACTGAGGGTCCCTACGTGCCTTTCCCTACCTAAAATTAAGCTACTAAACTAGCTACTACGTTCAAATTTTTGCGATTACCAAACATTTCCCTTTAACGTTAAGAAAACGTTACATACCCGTATCTTCACTTTTATAGAATTAAACCAGTTGCAATAAATTTAAAAACTGACATGGGGAAAAAAAAAATCT